>JAMZAV010006554.1:0-37429 GCA_024449915.1 Sweltsa coloradensis
GTCCAATGCAGAATGAATCATATGACTCTATCCTTCATCTAGCAATGACTTAAAAGCGTTTTCCTAGTATTTAAAATATACCTGAGAGAGCAGAATCATTGCAGTTCTGTTCCAATCAAGTATTCAGATCTGGAATGTACCAACAATCCAGATGTTATGAAGTTAACTGTCTAAGTAGCTTACTGTATTTACTTAGGCCTCAGGTACTAGAGGTGAGCGCGTGAGTGACTTTTGACTCACGCAGGGTCACGATCACGAGCGAACATTCTCTAATCACGCACACTCACGCACGAACGGATATTATCGCTACACGCTCACGCACACTCACGCTAAAAATTCATTTTTCCATAACGCACTCACGCCATGTCACACATCGTATTCAGTCACGCACAAGTCACGACTTTTACTCAGATGAAGTTACAATGAATGTGTTTTTGGCCTACAATGTTATTTTAGCACTACTTACGACGTATCCTGATTCCTGACAGACTAAAACAGCAACGAAATATGATGTTTGTTTATTGTGCCTACCTACCTTACAAACAACACTACAGAACTTGAAACAAACCACAACACATACAACACTATGAGCAAAGCACACACGAAATAAACTGACCGAACATAGCAAGCAACGTACTGCACGAACCGCGAGAAGAGGGCAACTGAAATAGGGTAAAGTGTAGGGTAGGTAGGAAGGTAGGTTCTAATTTCTAGAAAAGGTATTTAGGCCCTATTCGTCGATTGATAGCCAAATAGATAACGTGACACGCACAATCACGCGTGTCACGATTCACGCGTGAGTCAAGTATCTTGCACAATCACTCACGACTAATTCCATTTAGTCCACACTCACGCACACTCACGATAAATGTCGTGAGTCACGCGTGAGTCCCGCGTGACTCACGACACGCGCTCAGCTCTATCAGGTACCTCTATATTAGAAATTATTGAGTTCAAAAAGTGGGTGCGCCTGTGTGGCTATTCTGTGAAGCCATTTTTCAATAGTATTTCCTCTTCTTTAAAATTAAAATGGTGAAAATAAGGGTCCGGCCATTATTCGATGACCAAGTAAATACGGTAGGGGTAAAACACCCGACCGTCAATTGGAAGACTCGCGGGTTCGATACCCAGCTGAGATGTATTTTTTTATTTCTGGATTGATTTCCATAATATTAACAACTAAGAAATAATACTACATGTTGCTTTAAATTCATAGTATGTAATGTACTTTTCTCTTAATGCTAAAAGTAAGTAGGCATTAAACCAAACTATGAATGGGACACCCCCAATATCGACATTGATCGCACAAACATACTCAATACCTTACAATACGGCAAGAATGTAATAAATAAATACTAGCAAAACAATAAATAATTACAACAGTTTAGATTAGATTGGAGAAGGGTTGACAGGTTGGGAATGCATAGAGAACATATAGCCCAGCCTGAAGGGCTGGGGGCGACAAAACTTTTCACCTGCTGATGACAACTGCAGCTAATTTAAAGTTGTTTGTTACCTTAATCCACGACGTGCTTCGCCCTTCTCGTGGATTAAGGTAACAAACTGAAACAACTTTAAATTAGCTGCAGTTGTCATCAGCAGGTGAAAGGTTTTGTCGCCCCCAGCCCTTCAGGCTGGGCTTTATGTTCTCTATGCTTTCCCAACCTGTCAACCCTTCTCCGATCTAAACTAAACTAGCCAGTTGGCCTTTTTTTAAACTATTTGTAAAATAATTACAACAGGCATAATAGGTAATCTCCAGCATCTAGGTTGCATAGTTGCATATACAGTTATACAAAACTACATTGGCAATAAATCTACCGGTACTCTTGAAGACGGTTGTTGAGCTCAGACCAACTTTTTTTACTATGTTAAATGTCTATTGCATTTTAAGATGCCCTTAATTAAATCCAGCTAATTTCACATACATTCTGGATCACTTTTTGACCTACAATTTTATCAAGGAAAAGCACAATGTGTAGTTCAGAGCACATTTCAAGATTTTAAATAATTGTCTCCCACACAATCTTGGGAAATGACTACAATATTACCCGGGCCATTAGGTGCAATATTTACTACTTGTTACTAAAAATAGTAAACACTAGTATTTGAAAAATGAGCTCTGATCGCGCAATATACACTTTCTTACTTAACATTTTGGTCCAAACCAAGATAAAACTATTATAACGCATCCAAGTGATCCAGATTATACATCTGCAATCTGCGTCAAAGCCTGGTTTGCTCGAGCTCATCCAACAGTCTTAAGAACTACGTTGTACCTACTAGCTAGGAAGTAAAATGAGGTACTATTATTAATATTATTAATGTTTTAACAGGAAGACTCCACCAAGGTTGGGTTCCACCACACGAAATCAGATCAGTTGCACCTACAAACATAAAGTTGTTGGCATGGTAACTGGAAGTCTACACTCTACACTGTATCCCAGCTTCTGTGGTATGTAAAATGCTATGGCAAAATGTTTTGGCAGAACAATAGTACGATTAGAGAGATGTGCAGAAAATATTGAATGCTGTCAAAGAGCAGACAAAAATCTCCAAAAAATAACCACTACAATTTAGGCCTACATATCTACTGTATATTTATGCAAGTATAGCCTAGGTTTTGGGTATATTCAAAATGATCAAGTTCAAAAAGTGGGTTGCAGCCATTATGTGAAGCTATTAGAATTAGTCAATTATTTAAATGCAACTCTTTGAAATTTGAGTGGTCTAAATAAGGGTGCGGCCATTAAATAAATAAATAAATTGTAATTTGAGTCTACCCACTCAGTTATTATAACTGATTTTCAGTGGGGGACAGTAAATCGAAGCGACCAAGCCAACCCTGTAGGCCCGACGCATGGTGGGATATATCTTTAGGTGATTTCACTGCCGTGAATTTTGTGGTCGCTTAATGCACGCAGTGCAGACGGTCGTCGACAGAATGCGCGACGTGTCAGGTGGTAGTCACGTGACGTAGAACTTACAAGATGGAGGCCTTGGGGACCAATCAGACGGCTCGAATTTGAAAATTCGAACGTTCCGCTACCGATCTGAATGCACGGCCTTCAATAAAGTGTATACACACCGCCATCTATATAGGTATCAGAGTCCATAAAGAAGTTTGGGGAAACTTCTTTATCAACTCTGATGGTACTCTGTCACGTCGCGATCCTGGCAGCGTCCGTTTGAACTGAGTGCATTAAGCGACCACAAAAATAGCATTGCTGGATACGCAAGTGAAATCACGTAATGATATATACCTCCATGGCCCGACGCAATCGACGAGTGAGCGATAACCAACCAAAGATCGATATTTTTTAATAGGAATTATAGCAATAGTATAGTATGGACAGTGCGAACACCCGCGGATCAACGCCAGAATCAACAAAGGCCGATTCAGAACAACTTTGAATTTATTACATGCCTCGTTGCTAGGACGGCTCCAAAGTCACCATTTACAAACTCCTAAGACAAGAACTGATGGACAAGTCCAAATCAGAAGTTAAAAAACTTCCTACTTTGGCGGGAATTGAACCCTGGACCTTCTGCATTGAAAGCAGATACGCTAACCACAAGACCAACGAGCCACACATTCTTCGAAGGCGGCCTATAATCGAGTAAATACTGTACGTAATTGTTGTAATAAATAAATAAAACTATTTACTCGATTGTAGGTTGGGTTGCACATAAATTGAAATTCATACTTTTGGGGTGCAAGCCACAACTGCATGCAAGATTTGTTAACTTGTTTTTTTTTTTTTTTATCGATTTTCAATATTAGTTATGATACGGTATCGTATCGGGTATTTCATTGTACCTAACTTGACTTGCTTAGCCCTGGCCTTGGAAAAAAAGGACAACATGCTGTAAAATTGCTTAGCCCGATTGCAACAAGGGAAGAAACAATTGCCGAACTCGATGCTGCCAACCGAACTAGCACCACCATCATTGTGGTGAACGTGAAGTTTATTTTTTTAAATAATTTATAATTTAGAAACTTTATTTAGTGGATTATTAATCACTAATCAGTAACCAAAAAAATAAATAGTTATTTCAAATCAACTTTTCTGCTCGGTGGGCCCCAGTTTAAATACCAATTGCAGGTTACCCACGATTCACCAATCGATGATGATTTGACCGTCAATGTTAGCACCGAACCACTAAACAGGAAAAAAAAAAATACAAAAAAAGACTGATTTTTGTTGTATCTTCATTCATTGGATGAGCGAAGCGAAGACTTCAATTTCACCGACCCCCCAAAAAATTTAGCTCGGGTGTTTTTTTTTTTTTTTTTTTGTCTGTTTGTTCGCTCTCTACCGGGCAAACGGCATATGCGATCTTGATGAAAATTTGACAGGACCTTAGAAATCTCTGAACTTAGACTTGCCACGTTTTTGGGTACAATCGAAGAAATATTTCTCATGAATATCGTACTTTTACGATTTTTTTCGATTTTTAGTGCGATATTTTCGTGACATTTAGGCCGATTCTGACCAAACAAGTGGGGCTACAACGTTCATATTTCACATGCACATTAAGGTTATGGTGATGTATGACGTTTGAAAGAAAATTTTGAAAAAGTTAGCCAGAATCTATAGAAATAAAGGTTTTAATTTGAGTTTTTTGAGGTGTTAAATAATAAAACCTTTATTCTATATCTTCTGGCTAACTTTTTCAATTTTTTCTTTCAAAAGTCCTTACCTTAATGTCCATGTGAAATATGAACGTTGTAGCCCCACCCGTTTGGTCAGAATCCGCCCAAATAGCACGAAAATATAAATTTTAGATCTTTCTCACAGCCATTGTATGAAAACTTCACAGGAGATTTTATACCTTACTCACAGCCTTGTTACAAACAATCAAAGATCCAACAGACCTAATGATTGCTTTGTATGGGCCGTGTTTATATGTTTTTATTATTTTAAAATAATATAAACATTTTATAATTAAAAAGCTCATCCATCAACGCGACTAAAAAAAGCGTTTGCGAAGCTTCCTAGTACATTAATAAGTTTCCATTTTTTAAGTCAATTTGCAGTAAAACTTCAATATACTATATTAGCGGATGTTCCTGTTTCAGGTTGTACAACCTGTTCCACATTGCAAACATTTATGGTACTTTCAATGTTCAAATCTATTTCTTTGGATAATTGATTGTCACTTTAAGAAATAATGAAACTATTAAGAGATCAATTTAAAATATTTTTGTTGTTTTGTATTTGCAATTTTAATTTTGTATATCTTTTTGCACATCTCACCACATACATAATATGACAACCACTGGTTAGTGGCAGATTATGGACGGCAGCGCAGATATAAAACTGGGTACTTTACTATGTCAAAGATAGTACAAACCATTGATATATGGAGTGGGAAGACACAGCAACTATACCCACAACACGTTGACTGTTTGGCAAGAAGGCTGTGAGTCGAACGAGCTTGACGTCCAGTGGCGGTGGTTAGAGGGCGGTGGAGGGAGGCCCACTTCTTGGAACGAGCCCATTGAAGAGAAGCCACTCTCATCTTCGTTGGAGCTGACGGAACTGACAGGCGGAGGGTTCTTGACTCCGCCCCCTTCTGGCACAAGGTCACCCTTTAGGCTGCAGGAACAAATGAGATGTACTGTACTGTACTATGTATTTTTTATTTCCAGCCAGATATGTAGAAATGATACATACATTACAGGAAACATTTGTGTCAACTCATAAGCAGGTTTTGTGTCTTCTAAAAAGGTACCATACTAAACAAAGAAGATTCAGCCTACTAGGTATCCTACTTGAAGCAGCATTCAGTTTTACTGTAGTAAGTGTAGTTAGTTAAATGTTAAATAATCATGTACTTAAGTACTTTAAATGCATTATCGATTGAAATATGTATAGACCATACAAAGTAAATACTTTGAGTTTATTTATTTTTCCATTTACTATTCCATTGTACGCATTATATGCAATACTAGACAGATTGTATTTTACATTCCTCAATGTGATACTTACTGTCTTTGTGTTTAGAAACCATATATACTGTGTGCTATTCACTATTCAGTAAACTGATATTGGAACCAACAAAATAAATATTTGCAAGATGAATGCAGCTTTTTTGTTAGCAAACAAAGAAATTGTATTGTAGGCCTATTGTATTGTATTTTGTTAGCAGCTGTGGATTATATGTGATGCCGTAACTAGTACGTGTATCGTAAAATAAGCATTGTCAGAATATACAGAAATATATACGTACTTAGACAATGCGAAAATGTATTAGACTAGGCATATGCAATTTTATACAGATACTTTGTTCAAATATAAATATTAAGATTATTAGGACTGAGTTTTCCCACCTTTGAAAACCATAAACAAGACTGTTACTAAGTACGCTTACTGTTTTTACTTTTTTGGCATAAAGAAATGCAGCACTACACCGAAAAAGTGTTCAAGAGGATGATATGGTTTTATTAGAAGTACGGTACCTACAGACTGCAATAAGTAAACTACTAATAATATTGTAAAATGTAGAATGGAGATTTATTAGTCTCTTTAAAATTCAGCAGGTATACAACTATACATAAACAGATCATAGAGTATTTGAGTTGTCATTGTTGGGTAACAGGTTAATGTTTTATTTGTTTTAATTTTAATGTAATACTTACAATTTAAATAACAGAGACCTACAATATACAATTGCAAAGAATTAATAGAATAATAGTTTTACATGTACCAGTACCAGTTAAGTCATACTGATCAGTGATCATTAAACAGTATTATAGGTACTGTATAGTAATAATTTTTCTTCATGCAGCCAGGCCCGGTATTTCAATGTCCAGTTAAAGTGGCAAGTAAATTTAACTGACACATAACTTGTTTTCACTATGGCAACCACCAATCAGAAGCCTTGTAAATATTTACTGAGAGGACTAACTGGCAGATAAATTTTAACTAGACATTGAAATTCTGGACCTAAGGCAAATAGGTACCTATTCTTGAAATATGGCTAAAAAAAATTACATTGTTTAAAAAAAAATAAATATTGAAGACTATGCCTATGCTAGATAAACCAACATGCTCATTACACAGGATTTGTTTTAGGTATGTATGTAGGTATACACAATTATTTTAAATGTGTGAAATCGGTACTCAAATCTTATAAAATAAATTTACAGAGGAGCTGATTATCCACACAATTCAGGCACGTGCCTGCGCATTTCTATTCTCTGTCTAGTGTTGTTACCTGGAGTGTATGGAAGAAGCATCCAGGATGCTTCCCGCATCCTCAGCCAGGTTCAAAGCGTGGAAATGATCCTCAAGGTCAACCGGAAAGTCCGATGAATGTTTCTGGACGAGATCCGGCTCCCTTGTATTCAACACAGACTGGACCGTCCGTAGTAACCTGCAAAGATTCAACACGATTAGACTCAAAGTCTCTTATGATGCAGCGGCAATATTGAACACTAAGCCTACATGTTTGTATTTGGGCAGACTGGGAAAATAGAATGCTCAAAAAATGTATTTGATATAAATTCGTGTAAGAAAAGACTGCAAGTTGGGAGTATTGGATTTATTCAGTTTTGCGTTTGTTTTAAAAGATAAAGCAACTACAGTTTGCATCAACCATGTTTATTCAGAACGGAAGGGACGCCGACAAGTATACAGTGTTGCCAACACAATACAGATAAATACTGTTGTCGTACCAACTAGTAGTAATACCAACTTAACAATTGTAGTTAGATAAGAATAAGAAGATCATTCCAACACTCGCCCTTAATCTAGATACATGATCAGTTGGTCAATAAGTTAAGAAAAATTAACCATTTTGTGATTATTTGTACATCATACCTAAACCCTTTACACACTTTACATGATTTGGACCATGCAAACTCTTAGTGAGTACATCTGCAAACATATTTTCTGTTGACAAATATTTTAGATCAATAATCTTATTGGTAACGCACTCCCTAATAAAATGATGTCTTATATCAATATGTTTTGACCTGTTATGATACATTTGATTTTCCGCCAGTTTATGTGCAGACTGATTATCATTATACAAAGTTATAGCATTCTGTTTATTTGCAAAATTCAACTCATTCAACAAATTTTAAGAAAAAATTGCTTCTTTTGCACATTGAGTTTAAAGCCATATATTCTGATTCTGTGCTTGAGAGAGCAATGGTTTTTGCTTTCTGCTTTCCCAAGAGATTACACATCCTCCAAGTACAAAAACAAATCCAGTAAAAGATTTTCTATCCAAAGAACAATTTCCCCAATCTGCATCAGCAAATCCTTCAAGTTTAACACCTGTTTTCTTGTATACAAGACACAAATCCTTTGTTTTTTGTAAATATCTTAGGACCCGTTTAGCACATACCCAATGAGATTCATCATAGCAATTATTGAATTGGCTGAGCACACTTACTGTGTGTGCAATATCTGGTCTGCTGATTACTGCAAGACGCATTAATGAACCTATCAGTTCCTGATAAGGCAATGAAGGATCTGGGTATTCAGCCCTGGACAATTTTAACCCTACCTCCATTGGAGTGTTCAAAGGTTTACAATTAGTCATTAAAAATCTTTCAAGAGTTTTTTCAATATAAGATTTTTGGTCTAAACATAATTCCCCATTTTGCCTTCTGATCCTCATACCCAGCACACATTTTGCCTCTCCAAGATCTTTCATTTTGAACTTACTCATGAGTTTCATTGTTACTTCCGATTTGTATTTTTCATCATTGCTAAAGACAAAAAAATCATCTACGTACAAGGCGATTATGAAAATACACCCATTTTCGAACTTAAAATATATACATGGTTCAAAATCAGATCTTTTTAAACCCATTTCAAGCAGTACTAAATTAATTTTGTCATACCAAGCTCTACTCGCTTGCTTAAGACCATACAAAGCTTTCTTCAAAAGACAGACTTTACCTTTCACCGATTCCAGTCCTTCCGGCTGTTTCATGTAAACAACTTCTTTCAAATCACTATTTAAAAAGGCTGTTGTTATATCAAGGTGACCTATTAATAGATTTAGTTCAACTGACAAAGCAAGTAACATTCTGATTGAGCCGTACCTAACAACAGGAGAGAAAGTATCACTGTAATTTATGCCATACCTTGAGAAAAACCCCTTGCGACTAGGCGGGCTTTGTATGTTGAAATACCACTAGAGTCCTTCTTAATCTTAAAAATCCATTTACAATCAACTGGCTTCTGATTATCAGGTAAATCTACAAGTTCCCATGTTTTATTTCTCACTAAAGAATCTATTTCGTTCTCCATGGCATGCTTCCACTTCTCTCGATCATCTGCAGCCAAGGCCTCTCGTACAGTTTCAGGCTCGCCCTCCTCGCGTGTAGCCTGGTAGAGTATGAATTCTGGAAATTCCTTGGGACGCTTATTTCTGACTGGATATCTTCTTTCTTGCTCCATAGCAGCTGGCTGCTCTGGATCTTCTTCCATAGAAATATCATCTTCTGAATCTCCGTCTTGTAGCTCTGGCTGGCCATCTGATTCGTGGTCATTCACTTCTGTTTCCGACAAAACATCGTTAAGTTCCCACACTTGATTGTCAGGTTTATCAGTAGTAGCAACATCTCCGAATGATGTCTTTTAGCAGGAAAAATATCTTCATGAAAAATTACGTCACGTGCTTTTCAATTCTCTGGGGATTCTTGGGGTCTATAAGACGATAGCCCTTAGATTCGGTGCAGTATCCTACCATGATCATTTCCTTGCTTTTCGGATCCCATTTTTGTCCTCAGCTCCTTAGGAATGTGCATGTAGGCAGCACAGCCAAATACTCGCAGGTGTCTAAGGTCCACTTTATCTCCCATCCAAACCTCTTCTGGTAGTTTCCCCTCTACTGCTCTGGTTGGTGACCGATTCTTTAGATAGACAATAACACTCACCGCTTCTGCCCAGTAACACCTACTCAGTCCAGCATCACTGAGCAGAGCTCGAGCTTTCTCCACTATAGTGCGGTTCGCTCGTTCCGCCACTCCATTTTGTTCCGGTGACCTTGGAATGCTGGTTTGGTGCACGATTCCACTGCAAGCAAGCAACTGATGCATATCTTGGTTGATGTACTCGGTGCCATTGTCACTTCGCAGAGACTTCAATTTCTCACCCGTTTGATTCTCTACCAAGACTTTCCATTGTTTAAATACTGTATAAACATCACTCTTGCTAGCAAGAAAATAAACAAACGTCTTTCTACTAAAGTCATCAATCAGAGTCATAAAGTACTTTGCACCAGACAGTGATGGCACACTTGGCCCACATAAATCAGAGTGGACTAATTCTAGAATTTTTGTCGCTCTTTTACCCTTGTCTTTATGGGAACTCTATGCTGTTTGCCCATCACACATGCTTCACAAGGTTTAGTGTCCTTACTTCCAGTAAAATTAACACCTTCAGCCATACCTTCTTTCAGTAGATCCATGCTAACTTTGTTGAGATGTCCCCAGTCTCCTATGCCATAGTTCCTGTGTGTCATTGTGAAATGAGACTGATGACTAACTGTAGGCATATGTTGTTCCTGTTCTACCTTAGGACTCGGAATCACCGACTGACCAGACTCCTTAGGAACCACATATGACTCTACATCTAGGTGATACAGCCCTTGTCTTTGTGTGGCAGTGGCCAATACATCTCCTTTCACCAGAAAATCAGTTTCACGGTACATATGAGCACCATCAGATCCAAATACCCAAATCAACCCATTAGATGTCACACTGCTAACAGAAACTAATTCGCAGACAGGTTTGGAACATGCACAACTTTAGTTAATTTTTTGTGTTCCGACACATTTGCCAGTTTAATCTCAACTTCACCGATATCACCACTTTGAGTAGTACCACCGTTTGCCACGGTAACTTCTGCTGGAGAACACCACGAACGATTCTGCATCCAATCTGCGTGAGGCGTCATCGTAGCTGTCGCTCCCGAATCAAGAAGCCATGCTCGTGATTCTACTTTTACCGATAGTGCTGAGAAACATATTCCATGCAGTTAGACCTTTCTTCTCTGGAGCTGCCTTCTGCTTTTTATCTTGAGATCCACTAACCTTGTTTCCATGAGCCTCGTTACATTCTTTGTCAAGTTTCTTGGAACATTCCGATGACTTGTGCCCCTCTTCGTGACATCTAAAACATCTAAACAGAAATTTTTCTGTCCAGGTTTATTTTTATAGTTACCCCTCTTAGAAGTGTACAAAGCCGCTGTCCCTTTTCCATCACTAACTCTTCTGGAATCCTCATGAAGCAATTTGGTTTTTACTTGATCACTTGAAAGTTTTTCAGAACTTACCTCCAAAGTCATAACTAGCGGGTCATAACTACTCGGCAAACCACTCAACAGAATTACAGCAAGGAATTCGTCATCCATAGGATAACCTATGTCTGTCAACTGCAAACTGAGAGACATAACCTTGTTTACATATTCCTCCATTGACTGAAATTGATCTGCTTTCATGCTGAATAAACCTCTTAATAGTCCTAACCTTCTCATTAGACCCGTATCCTCGAAAGCTTTCACAAGGCTCTCCCACGTAGTCTTTGCTGTTGTACAACTTCTTACATGTACATAGCAAGATGGATGTAGGCTCAGGTTAATCTTGGTTCTTGCCCTTTCATCTGTATCCTCGTCTACAGCTTCGAACGTGCCATCATCTTTCTTTATAGGCTTGACAGCAGTCCACAACTTTTCGTGACGTAGGTACATTTCCATTGCAAATTTCCAAGTAGCAAAATTCGAACTACCATTCAGTCTTTCCAAATGCAGGAATTTGTCTGCCATCGTGATGTAGGCCTACTATCACTCACAGACCACCACTGAATGAATGAAGAAAGAATTCTGACTTACCCGTCGGTCGAACTAGGTCCTAGGCCCTAGGCCATTACAAACTAGGCTAGGCCTACCTTCAATGTAATTTTTACTTCACTTTAAAACACGTCCTGGTCCCATAACCTATTGGATTTATTCAGTTTTGCGTTTGTTTTAAAAGATAAAGCAACTACAGTTTGCATCAACCATGTTTATTCAGAACGGAAGGGACGCCGACAAGTATACAGTGTTGCCAACACAATACAGATAAATACTGTTGTCGTACCAACTAGTAGTAATACCAACTTAACAATTGTAGTTAGATAAGAATAAGAAGATCATTCCAACAGGGAGAGAACAGCAAAAGTGATTTGAAAGGATCAAATGACTCAAAGCAAATTGATGTTTTTGGCACATCAAATGGAATATTATTTAGGTCTACATAGTTCTACAAAAAGATTAATATTGTTTGCTTCAAACTCGAAAGGTTTGAATGACCACTGATATTTCATAGTTTACAGGACTCAGCTGTATGAAGAATTTTGCATAACAATGAAAAATAGATATGTGCACTTGTCAATCAACTCTTTGCCCACTCAGGTACACTCTGGACCAAAAGTAAATCAAGGGTTTGGTGTAGTAGATACAACTAGGTCTCTTGGTTTACTTACGGTCGACAAGAACTGACTGAGCACCGTATTGATAGATATCTAAGTTGTTATTATTTAATTCAATTATTCAGAAAGTTCAAAAGTCCATTACATACAACCCATTTTATCCGGAACCTTCTGGAAATAATAATATGTTTAAATAATGATTTTTATTGATATTTAATACAATCCAGAAATTACAAAATCCATTCCGATCGGGGTTCGAACCCGAGTCTCCCACTCAAATATAACACAAAAATTTTTATTATGAAACATGGACATTTTCAATGGTCATGACTCATGAGAGTGGTACCTGAAGGCTTCCTTGGAGAGTTTCTCTGGGGCAGCGTTCTCCAGTTGTCTCTGTGGCTTAGAACGCCTCCACGTGAAGTCGCGAAACGCTGCATAGTCGGGAACACTGTCGACGTGGGCTGCGCTCTGGGCACGGGAGAACGGCGGACGGCAGTCGGATATGTTGAAAGAGCAGGCACTAGTGGATCGAGACACCCTGTAAACACACAATTCCACTTTGTTATGGTCGGAATAAAAATTTACGCGACTTGTGATTTAAAACGTACTTAAAAGTTTCACGTCTGCAGGGTGGAACTAAACTTGAATACACTAGTAATTACTAATTAGAATTCACAAACCTAATTGTAGATTTTGAATGCTGAAACATCAATCTCCACTGGGGCTGGAGGCTTGACGTTTTGGAGAGATACCATAACAAATTTAGCAAAACGACTAGGTAGCCACAAGAGATAAACTCAACAGTAGCAGGACCTGTATTGTGAATAGGGAACTGTCCTTCATTACCAAATGTGAATATGTCCCTACTAATAACCTCAATTACCGACCAGTAAAGTTTTTTATGCGTCCGGCTTTTATTAGCGCTAACTGTGAGTGAGGAAAAATTTGAACCGGGCTTCGCGCCGAAAAACGGCCATGCGCCATTGCAGGTGGGCTTGACGTCATCGTAAGGCTCGCCAAGGCGGCGAGCTGACAGTTCTGCCAATCAGCTTCTCCTCCTCACCTCACGATTACGTCACAACCAAAAGAGCGCGTACTTAAGTCTTTGTGCGGGAATTTAAAACGCAGGAACTTTGAACATGCATAAAATCCACAGATTTTATTTTTTATAGTTTATTTTAATTGCGATGTTTATTAAATTGAATATTACAAATTACTAAATACGTGTAAGATATATTTGAAACCAAGGACAGTTCCCTATTGGAAAGGGCATCTGATCAGAAAATATAAGATACCTTTATAGATTGGTCTATTGATTCTCTATCTTTCCTCTGAATATCTTTTTATTATTGCAGTGCCATTTAAAATGTCCCATCCAATTGGAATAATATTTTTGAGCACATTGCTTGTATTTATAGAATTCTTTCTAAAGCTATGTACTGTAGTTATATAATGGAAAAACTCATCATATTCTAAAACTTTCAAGTGTCTCGCTACCCATTGATGATATTTTTATATAGCAAAACAACCCGAATCATTGAATACCACCTCTACAAAACAACCCGATCAATAAAAATGTCATCATATTCAGTTCTGCGCGGAATGTTGTTGTACCAATATCACAGTTAAAAGGGAATGTTTCCCGAACAACCAAATCGACAAAATACGGGATTTGCTATTGGTACTTCATCGGATGGACAAAATCCCCCATCTGCTTAGCAAGATACTGTATAGTATTATCCTTGTAAATACCGTGCGGGTGTCTCCAGCGACTCCAGGGTGCCCTGTGCCCGGCTGAGGAAGCGTGCAACCTGTTCCAACACCTGACGGCACATGAGACGACCGGACTCAGCCTGCTGTAGCTGCCACTGTAGAGTGTCCACCCTCGTCTGGAGCATCGCACCTTCCGAGCTGCGTAGCCATCGGTTCTCCTCCAGAAGACACTGGCACTCCTGAAACAAATAACAATTGGGAATTAGAACCAACTAGTGATTGTATTATTTATACATTGGTGTTATATTATTATTATTTCCAACTTTGCTTACAGTAATTACATTTCATTATTTTGTGTGCATTATGTACCGTACTTAATTTTATTAAGTTGACCTCTGAAAGCCACTTGTTATAATACTAAATAGTTATTTATATAGGCACATTAAAAAATAAATACACACACAGTTGAACACAAAATAATACACACCATTTAACATTGAAAAAAAAAAAATATTAGGCAGCACACTCGACTTGACGCAAATACTTCCGAATGCACTCTTGCAAAAATAGAAATCTATCCAAAGCACATCTGATAACATTATTGTTGTTTTAAACATTGGCAGAAGTAGGCCTATGTCATTTATGTAGTAAATATATATTGATTTAGAAGCAAGTTAAAATTTAAAATTAAATCCTTTCCCTGTCTCCATATTTTCTATTCATGTTTTGTGCTTCCAAATTTATGTCTCCAAATAAACTAGGGAAACGCCAAAGTCGTTGTTAGACGAGTGAGAGAGCCACGTGTTGAGTACTTGTGAACATTAATTGGATTTAAGTTAGGTAATTATATTGTGGTGTATATAATAGTTTTTTTTTAGTTTTTAAGTTTAAGGGCACGTCAACTGTCCGGCCATAATGCGCCACTTTAGCCAATAATAGGCTAGGGAGGTCTAAGGTAGGGAGAAGAAAAGTAATGTGTGTGTAATGTGTGTGTTGTAACGTGGTAACTCAACACATGGCTCACTCATTCGTCTAACAACGACTTTGGCGTTTCCCTAGTATAATCTTTATACAAACATTTGTGGTCACAGGCCCTTGTTGAACAGATAGGCTACACCCCAGGCTAAATGGAACGGCCGGTGTATGACCCTTAGAACAGGTACTTCCTCCAGCGTCAATGTATGAAAAATTAAAGACGATTCCGTCTGGGTTCGGGGTAGAATTGGCCCAGAGCATGGCTCTGCTAATCGTAAAAGGCGATTCAAGAGAAAAGGTCCACCTCGCAAACATCAGCTAATAAGAGGGAAGTATATTATACTCCCCAAAACCAGAGGCGAGCTCTGGCAATCGTCGTCGGGGACACCTCCCCCTTCCCTTGACGACCTCCCCGACGACGGTGACAATGACACAACGAACGATGACAAAGACAATGACGACCACGACGTGAGAAATCCCCCTTCCTCCCCTTACCCATGGCTGGTTCTGACCAGCATGGGCCACTCCTCCCCATCCCCTAGGCTAGAGTCGTGCATTATGACCTAACGGTTGACGCGTCCTTAATCCAAATAAACCCAAAAAAATAAAATATTTAGGCCTAGGCGAACAGAGAAAGTGGTTTATAGTTTTTTGGTTTCAGGGTGCGTCAACCGTTTGTCGTCGTCCTATTATGAAAAGGCTGGTCCCATACGTCCTAATTTAGTTTTAGTTTGGATTAAGGGTGCGACAACCGCTAGGTCAAAAATCACCACTCTTACCTAGAGGATATAGGGAGGAAAATCCCATGCTGGTGCTGGTCAGAAATAGCCACGGGTAAAGGTGAAAGAAAAGGGAGGGTTCTCGCGTCGTGGTCGTCATCGTCTTTGTCATCGTTCGTTTTGTCCTGGTCGTCGTCGTTGGGAAGGTCGTCAGAGAATATGGGGGTCCCCGACAACGACTGCCAGAGCTCGCATTCTAGTTTCGGAAAGTAATATACTACCCTACTTACCAGCTGATGTTTGCGAGATAAAATACGTCGCACTGTTTCTTGTAGATCATCACCAGCCCAAACGAAGTGTATAATAGTATCCTTGATAGCCAGCATCGTTTACAGAATGACAGAAAAAATGAAAACAAAATAATAATAAAACATTTACTTGGTTCATCTGATCGCAAACTTTCACAGGCTGTGTTCTATTTTACTAATGGGTATTTTAAACATTTGCAATCTAGATTTAAATTTTTCAAATTTTTATTTCTTGCGAGCTTAAATCGCAACAGATATTGCTCATTTTGTTAGCAGTTCTCAGTTACCTGGTCACGGATGTGTGTTTAAAATTTCAGCTCAATCTATTTGGCCGTTCGGCCGTATGAGCCCGGACAGACAAACATACATACATTGGACAATGCTCACGGCCAAGGCCCGATCGAGTAGAGCGTAACAGAATCCTCATTCGCTTCGCTCACTCGTCTAAATATATCTAAACTATAATCTACAACTACAAGATATTACTGCTATATTTTCTAAGCTTAGCTAAGCTTGTTTATATAACATAGTATTTAAAGAAGAACTTCATTGGATGAGCGAAGCGAAGATTCCATTCTACTACACTGGAGAAAAAAATCCGGAATGTTTTTTTTTCTTTTTTTCTTTTTTCTTTTTTTTTTTTTTTTGTCTGTTTGTCCACACGATTCCGGCTAAACCGATACTCCGATTGCGATGAAATTTTATGGAGACCTTTGAAATCTCTGAACTTAGAACTGACACGTTTTTGAGCGCAATCGGATTTTTTTTTTTCATGAAAATCGCAATTTTACGATTTTTTTCGATTTTTAAAAAATTTCTTCGACACCTACATGCTTTATCCGATTTTAATGATTTTTGCACAGAACCTTTATTTTATGAATTAAGATATTCTTGTGAAATTTGAGCGCAATTGAAAAAATATTTATCATAAAAATCGATATTTTACGGGTTTTTTCTTTTTTTAAACAATTCTTTGACTTATAACACCTACATGCTTTATCCGATTGTAATGATTTTTTCGCAGAACCTTCATTTTATGAATTAATATATTCGTGTTAAATTTGAGCGCAATCGAGAAATTATTTCTTATAAAAATCGCAATTTTACGATTTTTTTAAACAAACTGCGATTAATTAAAATAAATTTTAAAAAAATGAAGTTAATTTTTTGTTTAATTTAATTTAATTTTAAAAACATTTCAACTTAATAATGATTTTTCCACAGAACAACAGAAAATTCGCATAACACATGGCAGCTCAATGCACCAATTACGCTCATCCAACAACGCGGCGGGACTTAAGCGTTTTCCTAGTTAATTTATTTAACGTCTTCATAATATTCAATTAAAAATGATTTACTACTTACTACTTAATCTGACTGATCTACTGCACAAATGGTGCATTGTACAGACTCCAGTTATAATTTATGTTTAGTACTTTCAACTGAGTTTTAATCAAGGTATAGGCCTACACACACAGATTGATGTGGGGAGTCGGTCCTATCTCTTTACATTTCAATATTACTAGGAAAACGCTTAAGTCCCGCCGCGTTGTTGGATGAGCGTAATTGGTGCATTGAGCTGCCATGTGTTATGTGGATTTTCTGTTGTTCTGTGAAAAAATCATTGCTAAGTTAAAGATTTTCTTAAATTAATTTAAATTAAATAAAAAATAAACTTTAATTTTTAATTTTTTTAATTAATCGTAATTTAAAAAAAGAAAAAAAATCGTAAAATTGCGATTTTCATAAAAAATAATTATTCGATTGCGCTCAAATTTCACACGAATATATTAATTCATAAAATTAAGGTTCTGTGAAAAAATTATTACAATCGGTTAAAGCATGTAGGTGTTATAAGTCAAAGAATTGTTTTAAAAAAGAAAAAACCCGTAAAATTTTGATTTTCATAAAAAATAATTTTTCAATTGCGCTCAAATTTTACACGGATAACTTAATTCATAAAATTGTGGTTCTGTGAAAAACTCATTAAAATCGGATAAAGAATGTAGGTGTTAAAAGTCGAAGAAATTTTTAAAAAAATCGAAAAAAAATCGTAAAATTGCTTTTTTCATGAGAAATAAAATTTTTCGATTGCGCTCAAAAACGTGGCAGTTCTAAGTTCAGAGATTTCGAAGGTCTCCAGAAAATTTCATTGCAATTGGAGTATTGGTTTAGCCGGAATCGTGCTGACAAACACACAATAATACAGAAAAAAAAAAAAAAAAAAAAAAAAAAACATTCCGGATTTTTTTCTCCAGTGTAGTGAAATGGAATCTTCGCTTCGCTCGCTACGCTCGCTACGCTCATCCAATTATATTATATTTTCTGTAGTTCACTAACTTTTGAAGTATAGGTATTATGCACCCTGAAGAAAGTTATTAAAAATTAATATCCTTCTTACACAGATTAATACTTCGTATATTCATGGTGGTGATAAACATAAATTCATACAAACAATCAAAAAATAAAAAAGCAACACTGTTTTGGGTGAGAGTGCAAATATTTCAAAACGTTTCATTACGTAAGTAGAGTTTAGGCCTATACATGTATGCAATTCAGAGGTCAATGTCATGTAAATCATGTTAGGCGACTAATTCGAATTTGGTTTGTAAAATTTTGTCACAAAAAATAAAGTGAAGGTCACATTAGGAACAATGACTTAAATTATCTGCAAGAGGTAATGTTGCAAGACCACGAGGAGTGATTGGTTCAGGCGCGTCGGAACGTTTTGAAAGTTGGGGGGGGCAAATTCATTAGTAGATTTCGTAGGGTACAGCTGGGGTCTGGGGCCAAGCCCCAGACGCCGGAGGCCCTTTTCGCCGAAGGCGAAAAAAAATTCACTATAGGCCTACTACAGTTATTTCGTCATGTTTTAACTGCACTCGGACTCTGTAAACAATGTTTTACATCAAATATCTGCGATCTAAAAAAATCAACTGTAGTGGCCCATTTAAATAAATTACAACATAATTTTTTTATGTAATGACGAAGCATACAGGCAAACATATTTTTGTTTTACCCTCTTCTTAAAAAAAAAATACTAACTGAAGGCTGTTTAATACGTTTCATATTTAAAATTACGATATCAATTTAATCTTTAACACCATTAAACACGAAACACACTTAATTTAAACTTCTCACTTCACACGACACTACTTACACTCTAAGAGGAATAATCTTCCACAACGCATAACGATGCGGCACGAGCGAACCAAAGCCAGCTTGCGTCTGCCAATAACTCTAGCAAATTATTCAAAGGGATGTTTGGATTAGACATGAGTATGAGTCACGTGTCCACTCTCACTGAAGCGAGTGACCGGCACACAATACAAGATGGGTGGCTGGTTATAAAGATAGTCGGATAGATGGTTCAGGCAGAGAATTGTTGACAGGATCATCCGACGTTGCTTTCCCAAAAAGTAGAGTAGAAATCTTGATTTTTCAACTCTAAATCTGCCCCCCCTATGCCTTCATGGCATGAAAGCTAGGGGGGGGCAATGCCCCCCTTGCCCCCCCTGTTCCGACGCCACTGATTGGTGTATAGGCTTAATGGCGTAGAAGAGATGTACAACACGAGTATACTTCCACACCCAATCTGTCGCGAAATTGAACCGTGGGGCGGAGGGCGGAGCTAGGGTAATAACTATTTAAAACCCGGCACCTCCACCACACACAAATAATACAAAAATATTCTTGTTGCACTTAGTGTAGGAAAAATCAAACATAAACAACAAAATATTTCGATTGAAACGGTTTTTATTCCACCAATATTTACTAAAAAGTAAACTTTGGTATTTTTTCCCGACTAAGCAGCAGGTTGAATAAATAAATAAATAAATAAACAAATAAATAAATAAATAAAATATATAAATTCGCATTTAGAGTTTACCCACTCAGTCACATAATATGATTTTCAGAGAGGGACATTAATTTACAGCAGACCGAGCCAACCAACCAACCAACGAGAGACCAGCACGGCGATTCTCTAAGGTCCGCGTTAAAATTAAATTTAACGCCACCACGTTAAAAATTTATCGCACGTTAGGTTAACGCGCGATTCCCTAAAACAAGACTGTAAGGTGCGTTAACCGTCTCAAAAGCGCGTTACCGGTGTAGCAGACCGGCGCCTGTTATATATTAGTTTGGCCATTTTCTCGAGAAGGCTGTGTGATCGCAATCACTCGACCAATGAAAACGCTGGAATAAAGAAAACTTAAAAGCAAAGATGTTAGAACAGAAAGACAAAACCACTTCTATATTCGGCATTGCACTCTTTGCATAATTGAGGTTATGTTATTACATGTCTAATATTTGTTATTACTATTTGTATATTTTATAAATGCAGTAAAGATGTTACTTTACTATACTAAAACATATATATTAATCCGAAAATTGATTATTTAGATAGCTATTACTACAAAATACGATTATTCAATGCTTTAAAAATTTGAAGTGGAGGTGAAAAAACGTAAACATTACGTCCATCTTTTTTAACGCAGGGCTAAAGGCAGGGGTTTGGATCGCGTTAAAAATGACGTCAATTTTTCCGTCAGCTGTCGATAAAAATTCGTTAGTGAATCACAAACTCGCAATGCTATCGTTAATTAACGCCAAAGTGATATTTAACGTTAACGCGGACCTTAGGGAATCGCGGGGCAGTATTTCAAACAAGAAGCACGTGGTCAAAACAAGCTGGACACGAGTCCTCCTACGGATAGCGCCGATACGGCCATATTATACAAGACTTTTTTTCACGTACTCCTTCCATTTTGACAATAATAATGCAAAACTATAAGTAAATCAAAATCAAAACGATTGGTATAAGACCCACAAACAAGAGGGATTTAGCCAAGGAAATGTTCCTTGATTTCAAGTCACTATATATCCCGACTTCAGTCGCATAATCAGTTGATCGTCACGTTGACCACACGACTGGGTACATATGACTCGCTCCAAGTAAGGTAAAAAAGAATTTGGCTCGTAATAGAGACACGAAAAAGCTCTTATGAAAGTAAGGCTGTAATGAGCAAAGCAAACATTTGCTATACACGATTTGTCATTAAATAGGCGAAATTATGCATTCAATTTAAGCCTAACTGTTAATTACAATTGAGAATGTAAATTTAACCTAATTTCAGCTAACGATCTGAATTAGTTCTTTTGTGTTGAAACTCGTATAGGTAGGTATATGTACCGTACCTATACGCACGGTTTTACTGAGTGCATCAGATTCTGCTTTGTTCTGAAAAATAGCGGTTTCGTAGCACGATTGAAGACAATGGTTGACAATTAATTTCCTTTACGTTTATAATGAAAAGTAGTGGTTCATAAAATTGGCCGGTGGGAATAAAACGTTGATGGTTTTATTACGAAATCTTTCAACGCCCACTTATCTTAGCACGTTAACCGTATAAGAAGCAAAGTAATGGGAATGTTATAATACCTGAACAAAAAAATAAAGCTCACATAAAAGATGAATTTCTTGTGGTAAGTGAGAATATTAATTGTCATCTAAATTTTTACGATATATTTTACGATATATTTACGATATAGCCGATACATGATGAGGTAGTGCATGATCGGCGAAGGTTTGAATCCAGTGAAAATCACAGAGGTTTGTAGTTTGTACACTATCGCTCGCTACCATGATTTAAATTATTATTGTGAGCTCGTTTGTCTTCGGAAATATTGAATAGCAGAGCCAGAAGATCCATGTTTCAAATTTGGGAGATTAGATACGGGCATTCGATCATGATATCCCCTGCACACACATTCGTATCTATAATGCCTGCATTCATTGAAAATCAATGATCCATTAATGAGGTACACTAAAATGCAAAATTTCGCGAATTTATGTGTATATTTATAACATCGCAGACACGTTCGTGCAAAAACCATTAAACTTTGGACCGAATTGTTTGAAGAATTCACAGGGAATTACCGCACAACCACCTATCTTTAAACAATGCATCATTGAACACACAAAAGCCAGGAGTAACGGTGAAAAACTGAACAACAGCCTCTCATCAAACTCTGAAGGTACAGCACATTACTTTAATTACTATTGTTTTGATTTCGTGAGCTATTACAATGTAACATTAATATTTTCATGGCGTCATTACGCATGAATTAACATTCCTAAGAAAGTATATACACCGTGCATGCAAGATGCGTTTACGCAACAGTTTTGTGGATACGAATCTGCGGGTTGGTTGACACCCACTACAAGTCGAATGGAAGACAATACCAAGGCTGTTACGGGAAAAGTTGAGCAAGAGAAAGTAATAATAATAATTTTGAAAAACGTTCTAAAAGTAAGGTGGAGTCCCCAGCCTAACGGCACGGGGGGTAAGAGCTTGCGTAACTCTAGAGTGTTATGTGGCTTTGAATCAATTCAGAGTCTGTATTGTGGTGGTGCAATAACAATTAGTGAGTGACTTTGTATGGTTACGCCCACTACTCGTAGATTTCCATTCTCATTTCAATTTGCTTCTGGCGATCTTGATTTGTATCTTGCTTCAAAACTAATTTACTGACATAGAAACATCCAAACGGAAATATTGATTATTGTTTGTAAGCCCTGTGCTATAATTCAATAACACCATAAACAAAGTATGCTTGCTACGGGCTCTTCTAGAAGAGAACATCTGAAATCTCCTCCTGATAATAGGAAGTAAGATGTAATTTTCTTCAAGACCTAGAATTTGGTTGAAAAGTAGCCCAAATACTATAACCAAGCTAAAATAAAAACCGCAGTCACGGCTGCGATTGAAAAGAGGAACGAAAGATGCGGTTATAGCACAAGTTCATATTTATTGCGATTTAAAGGAATTTTACAATTATTCAAAGTTTAACATTGACCCACTAGAATCTAAATGGCAGTTCTCATGCAGTTGTACGTATAATACACGCGGCTTCATTGGACAATACAATTGCTGTGAAAGATTAGTCATAACTTTGAGATTGTATGTAAACAAGAAAAGCAGTTCTCCTCATACTGAGCTGAACAAATGTATTGATTTTATTTTGATTTTACATCCATAGTCATTGTCCTGCAACAAGGATGATACATAACATTTTTGGTGACCCAGGGAGTGGAAGCGGGGTAATTCCATCTGAAGTGTATGTTTCTATCAACCCGGCACCTCCACCAAGAATATAAGCTAAGACCGATTTTGTTTTTGTTTTTTTGGCGGGGGGAGGAGGGGGGGGGGGTGCTCAGCGTGTTATTTTATACATTGCACCCTATAACAGGTTTAATTCCCACGATACAAAAATTAATTTAGGCCTACCATTACATTGAAAGTCCCAGTACCCGTACAGATAAAGTTGTCGCCATTTTACCTACTTGTGACTCTTTCACCTCAAAATGTTTACCGTTCACATTGTTTTACACAACCACGTCCGACTATACTATGTACCGACCCTGCAGTCCCGTTGGGCACCGTTCTGCTCACTGCGCATGCGTCCTGTCGCAAACAACCGGGGGCAGGAAACGAACCCGCGGTATCCAACACGATTATGCAGATAACACACTTCACAGATAGCGTTGCGGATGATGCACACTTCGACGAGTGCCACTTGTGTACATATATTAGATATACAGAGATTTCAAGACCGCCGGCTATTTTCGTACTTGAGAAGACTGATATTTGAACACAGAGAGAGGAAGGCTGTTGATCTATGATTGATGTTGAAGGCTGAGATATTGAAATATGAATAAGGATTCATCACCAGACGGAATTAATAGTATGGTGAATATTTTGGCATGGGTCGTTGGTCCTGCGCACGGAGAGGAGAAACTTTCTGTGGTATATCAAGAACCGTGGCCGTTTTGAAGGCTATAGGGCCGACCAATTGGCGGTAGGGCCTACTCATTGATATTGAACCCCTATTGTAGGCCTACAATAAGGGTTCAATATCTATGGGCCTACTACAAGCAAAAAACAGCTCTCACACTCAGGAGTGGATCAAACCATGACTTATATATAGGGGGGGGGGGGGGGGGGGGCGAAGGGGACTGCCATGACTGTGTGAATAGTTTATACTTTTTTAAGAGAATAATTAATATAAGGTGTGGTCCCATTCCCAGCAGTCTGTGTTACACACGAATTTAAAAATGGGGGGGGGGGGGGTATCCTACAAAGCACGTCAGACTGGTCGAAATGAGAAGTAGAGCTCAAGACGATTCGTGGCAAAGAATTCAAAAGCGGATACAAAAAATGAAAATTGTGGAAGCCACACACAACGGCGTAAGTCTATGCTAGATAGTCCGAGTCACAGGCGACTCTAGTTATAGGTTAGTTGTTGAAGAACAGAGGGCCAATTTCAAGTACAAGACTTGGACTTTGAGGAACATAAGTCACGACTGCATGTCTTCAGTGGGCGTGGTCTACAGCGTGACGTCACACCAGCCCAAGGTTGTTATTCATCTCGGAATTACGAGGGCGTTTTTCCTCGGGACGCAATGAACCCTTGCCCTGACCTCCACGTTATGCCATGCTAAGAGGAAGCTGGTATCACCGCACCTGGCTTGTGAAAGTGCTTTCAATGGCTTGATACATCACGCATGCACGTATACATGCACGCACCACTATCTACTAAGATAAGACAATGAGTTAGCAAGAAGGAGGGGAGATAATTCTTTGTCTAAACGCCATGTATATTGTTGCTGTTATGTTAATACAGTCTTAGGACAATGCACGGCTAAAATCTTATACAAAATAAGCAACACGTTTCTTCAACAATGAATCAAAACCAATGAATTGAAATTAAGAACAAGCCTGCGGTTGTCTATAGCATACCAACAAACTATACACCAACACCACACACTACACTACATGATTGTATATGAATTAGATTTAAACAATCGTGGCCATGGAATTGGAAACAACCTACAGTTCAAATTTGAGGATTAACCCTGGTAGGCCTATTAAAAATTACAAGTACACCATCGACCATAACAGCAGCTCTTCATTTACTTCTGTTCGTGTTCGAGAGTGTATACAAGTGACAAGTGTTTACGAGGCATACACAAAACTAAAAGGGTAGTTGAACCAAATTCGAGATTACATGTTGACAAAAGCCGCCATTAAATTATTAAAATATAAAAAAAATATTTTTTGTGAAAATTAACAAAATAAAGGTGTGCTTCTTTCTGTACGAACAGTCACGTGCTTCAACGATTGATTGATTCCTGTCCTATGATAGGACCAGGGAAATATAGCTTCAAGCCTTCAACTTTACAAACAATAGCTCACTTAGCTTATTTGAGATTCGCTTCCTATACTGTCAGACCCCATCATGATTAACTCGTAGATCATCCGTTATCATTTCGGGAGTGGAGTAGCAATGAACTCGCGAGTCACGAGTATTGTAATTTGCATTGAACCATGATTAATTAATCGATGTAGAGGCGGAAATCCTCGATGCTTGAGGAGAAGAGGTGAATCGAGACGACGAGGGAATATGAGCAAACAATCGGGCCCGACAGAGAATGCTCGCTAGACTCAGACGCAGGCGAATCGAGAAACAAGACGCCGATTTTGAAATGTATTTTGTTGTATGTTTACCACAAGTTGTTTTTGTTTGTTGTATGTTTACCACAAGTTGTTTTGTTTTTGTAGGGTTTTCCCAAAGTTGTTTTTTTGTTGATGTTTACCACAATTTTTTTTGGTTTTGTTGTTATAAATAACTCAAATTTTAAAAAAAAAAACCCCAAAAAAACACCAAAAAACGGGAAAGGAATTTTGGGGGTAGTTTTTGGGGGCCCAGTGGCTTTCTAATAAAAAAATTTTTTAAAAAAAAAAATTTAAAAACTTAATTAAAATAAGGGGAAAGGACCGGGAAAAAATTAAAAACAAATTTAGAAAAATCCATAGGGATTTTAAAATCACTAGTTTGGTGAAGTTTAAAAACAAAACTGAAATATTTTTGAATATACGTAGCACAGTATTTACAAAAGTATATGAATAACACGAAAGATGAAAAAACTAAAAAATTTAGGTAAAGTGGGAATTTTGGAAACCGTGGTGTACAGTTGGCCTTTAGCAGCCGTAAAAACCCGTGCGTGGGCCGTAACGTGAGCCTCGAGAGTCCGCATTTGGTCGTGGGGGGCTGTTCCCGACAAAAAGGGACCCCCACCACTCCGGAATCTGGGGCAGCTAGGGGCCCAGAACAAGCAGGCGTGGCCATCGCCGAAGAGGGGAAAGGAAATGTCCCCTAAACTAAAGTTCAAGGAACGACAAAGAGAGTGACCCCGGGAAGGGTGTGCACCAAATTTCCCGGGAAAAGGGTGGCATCCCCTTTTTAAAAAATAAACCCCGAAGGAGCAACAAAAAAAACACAAACACAAAATTACAAATGGGGGCCGAATATCTGGCGAAGTTATGGGAAAAACGGGCAATTTTTGTGGAGGGGTCGGCATGGGTGCCGGACCCAAACTAACAGTCGCCACTCGCACTAGTCCATCAGGCCCGGGGTTTGGCCCCCGTGCCCACGGGGTTTTCCTTGAAGAGGGGGGCTATTTTTTTGACCAGTACCACTGTGCCGGGCACCGGGTCATGATCCGGAGTCGTCCACTTGGATCGCTGAGGGAAAGGTCCTGGGGGTAATCTGTCAAACCTTTCGGCACGCTGCTTTTGTCCCCTTTGGATGAGCTCCCAAAACGATCACCCGAAAAATCCGATTTCAGAAGATGGGGTTTCCGGGGAAAGGGGAAAAGCGGTTTCCCCCGAAAAAGGGAAAGTGTCCAGGGACAAAAAAATTTGTGGAAAAAGGGGGTCAGCTGTATAGGGGACAAAGGGCGAAAGGGGGCAGCTTCAACTTGGCATAAATTTTTGGACTTTTCCTCAAAAGGTAAACGGGACGGTTTCCAGCAATACGTCTCAAATGGTATTTAAGAGATTTCAATGTGCCTCCCACAACCTCCAAAGTGTGGAGAGCCTGGGGGTTTTGAAGTCCCACGTGAAAACCTTCGCTCCTGCTTTGTTTCCCGGAACATAGATTGATTTTCTTTTTTTTCCGGGGGGGTTTGAAGCTCCTTCAGGTTCACGATCTGCCCCGACAAATTTTGAAACCTTTGTCGCTTAGATGTGTGCGCTCTTTCCCGCGGCTAACGAATTTCCCGGGGGGTGCGATGAAGCTTTTGGGGCCCCTTTTAAAAATACTAACAAGTTCAAGTAAATTTCCCTTTCTTTGAAAAACCCACACAAAAACACTGGGGATGTAAGCCTCACAGTGGTTTTACTCCGTGGAAGAAACACTTTTGGTTGGTTGGGGCCCAGCATAGAAAACTCCAGCTTTAAAGGGAAGGGACGGCGGGTTTTACCCTTTTTTCCCATTTGGTAAGATCCCCATTGTTGTTTTGGAGTTTCAGGCTTTAGCTTAAAACGGGAAATGCACTTGTGGGAGACACCCCTTCACCGTAGGGAAGTACCTGGGTACCCAGTAGTTTTGTCCAGGGAGGAGTTTAGAATTTGCTGATTGCGTGCAGCAGGCGCTGATGTTGTACTTAATCAGTTTAAGTTAATTGATGTCGAGGAGGCAAGATCAGGGGGAATTTGTTGTCGTGGGAGGGGTTTGGCATGGTGCAAGCGACTGCCTACGGGATATTTGGGTTGGTAAAAGGAATGGGTTTAATTCTTGAGTTACTTTTTTGGAGGCAATGGGGTCAAATTTTGGAAAATCCCACTTGAGCTCTTTTGGTAACATGCCTGCTGTACAGCCGTATGCATTTTTCTAGCGCCTCCCGGAAACTCCACGGATACCCCCCCCGAGGACGCTGTTGGATTGGGGGGTTTAGGGCCAGTTGTTCCCCAAGCGTGAGCAGTAGAAACTACTCTTTGACAAGTGCCAGTTTGGAAAAATCTCTAACGCCCTTTTCGGCACTGTTTGTCCCGGGCAGGACAGAAACCTTGCCAGGGCTTTGCTTTTGTTTTGGTTTTGAACAACTCTGCTGGGGCTGAAAGGGGGCCCCGGGGACAAAAATTTTCATTTGCCAAGAATCAGAGTTTGTTGAAAAACCATTTGGGTTCCATTCACCCAAATTTGTTAGACCCTGTATTTCCGGAGGGACTCCCGAGAGATAGGGATCAGCGGGGTTGTCCGGGGATCTGACATGACGCCATTCTTTGTTGCCGTAGTTCTTGAATTTGGGCCCCACACGTTTGGCAACGAACGTTTTCCTTTCTGTAGGGCTTGTTTTAACCAGGCGAGAAAAAACCGTAGAGTCAGTCCATAGGTTTTCTGTTGCTGACATGAGTAAAAGAGTGCAATCCCCCTTCTTTCCAAGAGTCGGGTTAGCAGCAATGCCCAAACATAGCCCCAAAACCGCGGAATGGATTGTTTTTTGAGGGGTTGCTCCCTTCGATTTGAACAAAGTAATTTTGTGGGGATTTGACCGCCCTCATTTTTTGAACGAAGATAGACACGGGCTCCGTACGTTTGGTCAGAACCCATCGCGGGAAACCCGTGGAGTTGTATGTTCCCGGAAGACCATGGGCTAACACCAATCTGGTGTTTACGTTTTGGGTTTGAGCTTTGGAAGGGGAGTCCTGGATGTATGCCTTTGTTGCTTTAACGTTTCAGGAAGGCTGCCCGTCCCAACCAAGGTTTTCTTCCCAAAGGGCTTGAAAGGGGAAAAAAAATTTTACATAGGAAAACCCACTGGGCTGACTACCCCAAAGGGTCAAAGATCAAATGCGATGGGGGGCCCGAAAACCCCTCGCCGTTTCCCTAGGGGACACCCCGAGGGAAATTTTTGGTACTGATTTTTGCTTTTCACAATCGGGAATGGTGGGAAACCCTGGGTGCCACAGTAGCCCTAACGTTTTGACTTTGTTTTCGTTGTAAAAGGCGGGGAAGCTGGTTTCGCCCCCACTCTTCTGGGATTGCCTTAAGGGGAGGGGGGTGTTTCGCACCCCATTTCCAAAGGGGGGAAACCCACCTTTGTTGAAAAAGGATTTTTCTTTTGGGTCTTAAAGGGTTCAAGCACCTGCGATGGTGCCCACCCCCAGAGGGGAAACGTCGTCATATACTTTTGTCGGGCTTCCGATTTCTGCGTTTGGGGGAAGGGGTTTCTCTTTCACTTTCTGCAGTTGATGGAGACACCGGGTTGCTAGGGAACGGGGCTGGGCGGCCCCCATAGGGAGTGTCGTGAGTGAAACCTCGGGGGGTACCTTTCTGCGTTTTTTCCCCCCAAGAGGATACTTTGCAGACCCATAGTCAGCAGGGTTCATCTAAATTTTCCCGGGTACATTTTTGAAATGTCTCCCGAAAAAGAAAAACCCGATGAAACCCGAAACAAAGAACAATGCTCAGGAGGTTTTTTGGATTTTTGGGGCCAACCAGGAGCATGTCATTTAGCGATGTGTTTTTGGGCTGGTTTTGGGGGAAGCTTTAAAAATACTACTTCATTTTGTAGTTAGTATTAAATTCCTTGAGGGAACCCGGGGGTGATGTGGTAAATATTAGCAAGGTGCGGGAAGGGTTTATGGGGGCCCTGACTGCCTTCATATGACGAATCCTCATACTCACCCCAGAATAGACTGTACGGTATCAAGGTGAGTATCACGAGTAAGCGTCTCTCGAGGGTTTTAACCTAGAAACGGGTGTACAGTATGTGAAAAAAGCATCGAAGGGGTTTTTGCTTGAGAGGTAGACGGACGACAAAACGACCCGTTGCGTCTCGGTTGTGTTTTCAATGAAAGAGTCTCACAACCCCCCGTTCGCATTTTTCGAACGGGTGGGTTAATTTTTTCAACTTCCCCGAAGCGTTGAAACAATCGTGGTTACGGTTTGGAAGGGAAAAAGGGGGGGGTGCTGGGGCGTGGTGTGGGCCTTTTAAATTTCGCCCTTTCTGGGAAAGCGGGCCCGATAAAAAATCCACCCAACTTGTTTTTTTGGGGGAAAAGGGTAGTTTCCCGGTCTCGATTTTGCTGGGAAAACCCGAGGCGAAGAAAATCTCAGCCCCTGAGGGAAAGGGCAATCTTGCCCGGTGGTCGAAAAATTGGATCCGCCCAAGGGGGAATCCGATGGAGAAACCCAAAGCATCAGGGTATCTTTGGGCTGGTGTGTTCCCGTTATTCGAGGCAATTAAAAGAACAAAAAAAAGGGGGGCGTTGTAATCACCCAAACCCCGGGTTGGACCCCAAGAGTGACAAATATTTAGTTTTAGATGAGAATCATTTAAAACCATGAATGGGAAAATGATTGTGGGTGCTTTTTTGCGAGAAGCTGGGGCCAAGACGGGACAAAAGTGGGGTTGTGATGCCCAGGGCAAGCAGCGCTCAACATTGGGTAGGGGCCATGGTTTTCAAGCAACCCCTTTCGAGGAAGTGGACAGAAAAAATCTGCAGTGTGGCTGGTACCCTTCCCCAAAGGGAAAAAAATTGTTCGTTCCCGGTGGAGTGTAGCCGGGGGTCCAGTTCATTATCAGTCGACAAGGGTTTTCGATGATCGGGTCCGGGTTTTTTTCCCGTTCCCCCCTGCCCCCAAAATGCAGAAGCGTAGATGGCCTTTTGCACAGCTTTTGCAATTTAGGTTGGCATGTGTCACTACGGTGTCCGTTTTTGGAGACAAATTTCGGCACAAATTCTGCGCTTTACAAAGTCACAGGGGTTTTTTAAGATCAAGGGTTTAAAGAACTTTGAAAAATTAAAAGCCCGGGAAATTGTCCCTTTTTCGTAAACCCATGTGGGGCCGTGGGTAAGGGGACGTAACTTTTCCCTTTCCTTTCCCTTTGTTCCCTTTGGTAGGGCTGACTGCTATTAGGCTTATTTTTATTTCCTGAGCTGAGACCTTTAGTGCTTTGGAAACTCTGTTCCCAAAATGAAAAGAGTGATTTAAGACTAGGAATCGGCCGTATTGTGGCTTTGTTTCCCTTGATTACGGGAAGACGAATCTAGCTTATCTAAAATTTGCTGGGGGACAACAGTTTAAATCGTGAACTGGGGTTTCCATTTTCAAAGTTTTAATGCATTTACGTTTCCCTTTTAGTGGTTTAAAGGGGAGCGCGAAGTCAAATAGCTGATCTTTGACAACCAAATTGGGAAAACAATAATTTTTGAAATGGCGGGGTTTCAAAAGTCTTGTTTTGGTATCTTTCCCGCAACATGTCCCATGCCCAAAGTAAGTTTTAATCGCCCAAATGGAAGGGGATGTGATCATTGAATGGGCCTCGCCCCCACAAGGAAGACAAAAGATAATGAAGGTTTTTGTACACTTGAAACGCTTTGGTTTGATAAAGACTATCAAAAATATCTTAAAAGTACCCAAAGGGCTGTAGGGGGGCCCCTGAAGGGAGGCCAAATTTTAAGGGTTTGGTAGCGGGACACGCATACCGTCACTGGGGCATGACTGAACCCCCCTGTGCTTCCCCGGGACGGCTACGGACCGGAATGTGCAGGGTTATAATTTGCGTCGTGAAATTTTGGGCCCTTCCCCCCGGGGGGATGGTACATTTTTAAAGTTTTCACGACAGAGATGCCCTCTTCATCATTTTAAATTTTAAAATAATTTCACTCCTTGTATGATCCCCCAAAAATTAAGAACCCGTTCTAATTAGACCCGATTTGATTGATGTATCCCCCGCTGGCGTCAATTTTCAACGAAGGTTGCAATACCCTGTGATTGTCGCCTTGACTAAAACCCCTCTTTTTTAGTAATAACTTTTTTTGTGCGGGGGGATTATGCCCAAAAGAAATGCCAAAAAGGAAAAAAAAGGGAAAAAGAAAAAAGGAAAAAATCTGACTGGTATATCAACGGGATGTCAAAGGCGGTGGCCCAACTGGAGACCCGGAGATGACGGCGCGGTGGGGGGCGCTCAGCTCAGCTCCCCCGTGGACGAAACGAGCGCGTACCCGCGGAAAAGGCCTTGTTGCGCGCACTGCTCTGGGCACGGGTGGGTTCCCCCGTAAACGAGAGCAAATAAAACCGGTTTTTGCACGCAGAGGAGCCCGAAGGGAAACCCAGCGTGTTTTTCCTGCTCGAGGGGAAGTTTCACAACGCGGGCGCGCCCAAATAAAATCAATCAATGTTCGAGATATACAACTTACTTACCCAATCCCGGCCCCGGGGGGCAATGTTTGGGGCCCCCGTGGCCTTTTTAAAAATAAAATACTTAAAAAAAAACTTAAAAATTAAATTATAATAATTTGGAGGACCCGGGGAAAAAAATTCGAAATAATTGTAAATCCCAAGGGAGGTTTTAAAAACACAGATTTGGGGAAACTTAACGAAATGAAAAAATTGAATGATACGGAGCCCCAGTAGTCCCCAAAGTATATGAATAAAACGAAAGTGAAAAAAATAACCAATTTGGTAAAATAGAAATTTTGTAAGTGGTGTACAAATTTGGCCGTTTGCGAGCCGGGAAAAAAAAAATGCGGTGGCCGTAAACGTGAGCCTCGAGAGTCCGCATTGTCTGTCGGGGGGCTGTTTACCCACACAAAGGGCACCCCCACCTCCGGAAAACGGGCCCGTTTGAGGCCAGAACAAGCAGGCGGGCGCCATCCCGCCCAAAGTGGGGAAATTACCTAAAATAAAGTTTAAATGACCGACGAGAGAGTGCCCGAAGGGGTGCCCCCAACAGGGAGTGTAGGTCACAACAGAGGGAAAAAAAAAAAAAAAAAAAAAATTTAAAAATTTTAAAAAAACCAAAACCAAAAAAAGGAAACCATTGGTTTTAAAAAAAAAAATGGTTCCAAAGGGAAAAACTTTTCAAATGGGACGTTTTTCGGCCCCCAGACGAGCCAAACCAAAGATCAGTATTTTTAAAGGGATTTGGGGTGCAACCCCTCCGCCGGTGACGTCCGCTTGTTATTGCTTTGGAACAAAATTATCGGGGAAGTCACGCCCAATTAACATAAAACACTGATTTCGAAGACCCTTTTGGGGTTTTTAACCCCTTTTTAGGGACTACGTAATTTCGCTGTTAGAGAAAATTACAGGAAAGTGTTTAAGGGCCCGTTTGAGAGGGTAAAAAGAACCCTAAAGGGCCTACTTTGGGGAATAATTTCCAACAAAATTGCCGGGGGGAGGGTTTGACCCCTAACCTCACGAATCAGAGACTGGGGCATTACACATGAAACTACCACTGTCTGTAATAATTCAACGGGAAATCTTTAGCATGTCTTTAAAATACAGGGTTACGAAATGACCATGATCCTCTTGGGTTTTTTAAAAGTACAGCCTTCGGGCCCCACTCCCCAAGATGCAATACAGGGTAAGCGAATAAGTATTATTTAAACCTCTTCTAAGACAAAATGAAGTTTAATGTCAACGACGAGGCCCATGAACACAAAACCGGGGGAAGTAGGGGCTGGCTTTGGGCACCCCTTTCGGCAGCGACCCTGCACATAATCCCAAGTATATATCGCTTACCCCGCCCGACCAAAATTAGGCTAAGGAAACAAAACAGATGTATGGTAATCGACTGATTCGAATACCCCCAAAACATAAAAGCTCCGGTATAAATGGTAAAAATTTTATTTCTTTTGGGTTTTATCGGAGTTGAATATTCCGAATGAATCCCAAGTCTTTAGTCGACACAAATAGGGCGCACAGGAAAAAGAAAGGGATTGTGTAAAATGTTTGTAATCGCTGTCGGGGTAGTTTTTTTCAAAATGTTCAGCTACCTCTCAAATTAATTTTGTGTCATTAGGGCCTACACTTATGTAAAATAAGACATGTTTTTTGTTTTTTTTTAGGTGCTTGCGGTTTTATGAGCGAGCGAAAACTTTAATTTTACGCCCCCCCAAAAAATTTGCTCTGGGGTTTTTTTTTTTTCTGTTTTTTGTTCCTCTCTACCGGGGAAACGGCATATCATGAGATTCCATAAAATTGGAGAGGCCCTTTTTGAAATATTTCTAAGAATATCTTCTTTACGATTTTTTTGGGGGGTATTTTTCGTGAATTTGGGCCCAGCGAAAAGGGTAGAGCTACAAAAGTCATATTTTCAAGGGCATTAAGGTTATGGTGATGAAGTATTTTTTGAAAGAAAAAGTTGGAAAAGTTAGCCAATCCATAGAAATAAAGGGTTTTTACTTTAAATATAAGTTTTTTGAGGTATATAATAACAATTAACAAGTAAAAATAGAAACTTGACAACAATCATCTACAATGCGTTCAAAAACACTTGCAACAGTAAAGAGATCCCACGCAACAAAAAACTTACAAAAAAGCTCATCCATCAACGCGAAGAAAAAAAAAGCGTTTGCGAAGCGGCTTAGTAGTTGAGAATTGTGATATTCAATATTAAAAATGCATGAATAATGAATTTTGTGATGTTGGTATTGCTCCTGCTCCAGCACATGTTGCAATTCCCATAATTTAGTATTGAAGTACCTAAACAAGATGTTTATTGCCATAGAGAAATAATATATACGTACATGTATAAATTTTAAATTTGGCAAACACATTAAAAATAACTAGTACTAATAACAAATTAACATACTAATACAGTTTAAAAACTACACACCTACAAAAATAATAGATGTCGTCAAGTATTATTATAATAATTTTTCATTTAGACTCATTTTAAATTGTCAATTTCATTTTTATCTTTTACGTCATGGGAAGTTGTTAAATAGTTTGGTTTGAAATATGTAGAATGATTGAGAAGTTTGCTTTATAGTGTTCAAAATGTTGTTAATTGTCTTGGGTTTCATATGAATGTATTTTTTTGGGTTTTCATTAAAATAATTATGAAAGTTTGTTTTGACGATTACTAATTGAAAAATGTATAAACTTTATTATTCTTATAATTTTTATATTCTTATACTTTTAAATAAATTTATATATTTTTATATTTTTAAAAAATGATGTTATGGTGGGAAGAGTGGCCCCATAATTCTATACCGTATCTTAAATGCCCCCAACAACATAGGGCATTTTGGTATAGTTGTGACTATTTAATATATCCCAATCAAGAACATATGGCCGCCTACATACCTCAAGTAGTGTTTATAATGTATATTGTAAGGCAGTATACACTCAAAATTCCTACCAAATAGAAGATCGCCAATAAAAAGATCTGGATGGCGATTAAAATCATCGTTATACATCCCTTCAAATTCAAGCTCGCTTTTTTAAAATTTTAACATTTTTTAAAAAAAACCCATTGTATTCTTTAATCGGGGGCATCTTTTAACATAAGTGTACACTGTTCTGCAAACTTTCTTGTTTGCGCGAGTTTTATTATTTGTTTAGAAATTGCTCATCACATGCTCGTGATAATATAAGTCTACTTTGCTTTATCAACCCAGATGGGAGACCATAAACATGTTTTCTACACGTGACACTTTCTTGTTCGCATGGACCGTTCAATACCGTCACGGAAACGTAGGATACTGTCCAATCCAGTGGGCGTCACCGTTGATACTCACTCAATCACGTTAGGTACCGTTGAGACAGTAGGACGAGCTCTGCGGAATGAGAGGGTTATTCTGGAACGCTTTTGGACACTTATTTTCAACGGAATGATTTTCAATTTTTTAAGGTTTTTTTGTTTTCTAGCAAAGTACCCTATAATTAATAATATTAATTATTTTTTTAAAATTTTTATCAGTCAATGTGCCTGCCATAGTAGAGACAATTGGTAGTTCTTGCCATGAATTTGAAATTTATGGAAAATGCTGTGTGATAGTCATACGTGCATATCCATCCTGAAATGAACAATATTATCCTAAGGTTTAAAAGGACAAAAAGTGGTTCAGAATGTATGTGAAACCCGCTGGATTTGACGAGAAAACGATTTCAAAAATCGAACTCGTAGTCGTGGTTCTCGAACCCTCTTGAGGAAAAGTCTTACATAAAACACGTAGCCTACCCCCGTTTTGGAAACGTTAAATAATTAAATGTGCATGACTTATGTATGAATAACATAAAACAATAACAGCATATTGCACGTCGAAACGGAAATAATATTGTTTTCATATTGTAACGTTATTTTTGGTTTAAAACGTATATATGGCGAACTCTACAAGATTGCCATGCATGAATCAGTAGGTAGATAATTGCCAATTAATTAGCTATTCCTCGCATTGGGCCCTTGACCAAACCAATTTATAATTTATAACAACATCGTAAACAGATTACAACATTTTATGTTATAACATTAAACCATCGATTTTACACTAATATGTCTTAAATTGAAATAAACTATCCATTAATTAAAAACTCAACACTGTCACGTATACAAACACACGCAAACGCACACGTAAGCCGTATGCATAGTCCTATACACACATTAATGCCAGTGTGTGTATGGTATTTTCTGCTAATATTGTTTTTGTGTATGCTCGATTGTAGTAGGCCCCAACTATAATAAGCAGGGGGCAGTGTAGTTGGTTAAAACTAAAACAACATATTTACAAAGTTAAAAACAGCTTTTGGCAAATAAACACAAAAAGTGGCTTTTTTTACAGCAAATACACAGTGATTTTTCAGTTTTTATTGTACTCTGGAAGAACATTTTTAAGTTTGTCAAGATCACCAGTCCCCAAATCCCCACAAATCTCAGGGGAAAAAAAGATAATTTCAAGAATTTTAATTTGGTTTTAAAATTTAAATCAATGGCAATAACTTCAATATCAAAAATTGTAGGCCCTTCTTATGAAAAATTTTAATATGTTGAAGAATCTAATAAGCCAGGGCTGTACTATTAAACAATACCGAAATCTACTGGGGCATATTGTCTTTCGCTAATACGTGAATGTCCTAAATTACATGCGGTAAGCTCAAGATGATTTCCATACATTCATACCGCTGGCTATGACCTAGGGCCCCATATCAATTCCTCCTAAATTCCCCCCGTGTGTAGGTAATTACGGCATGGTAAAGGTGACTGCTAGTTCGAAGATTAGATGATTGAAATTGATACGGTCTGGTAACGTAATGTGGGGCATTGGGCTCAGGTGTACGTGTACTTTTGAGTGAAACAACAGTTTAGGCTGCAACGCTGGGTAGGAATATTAAATAATGCATGGCATTAACGTTTTTTTGCTATTCTCAGTGGTAGGTAATTGCATTACATATACTTCGCAAGGATTTTTGTGAATCACATATTAGCTTTTGAAGTTTTCATTAAGGCTATTCGACCCCCGTTTTTCTATTTTCCAAAAAAAAAAGTAATACAAATCGGTAAAAAATACCGCCAAACGAAAAATTCGCAGGCAAGATAATTGTTATAAAAAAATCTTTCAGTCTATAGAAAACAGTTGAAAATTTTAAAGTCCAAAACACAACACCCCACGTTGGGGAAAAAAGGGGGTTTT
>JAMZAV010006555.1:0-34036 GCA_024449915.1 Sweltsa coloradensis
AAAAATTTAAATTTTTAAATTTCGGATTTTTCAAAACAAATCCACCCAAGAGTGTTTCTGCAATAAAAATGTTGTTAAATGATGTCGGTATTGTATTTTGTAGTAGGATAAGGGCTGCTAAGTCTGCCTGTCTGCAGCTTGCCTAGGCCTGGTAGGTTTCGAAATTGATTCTACTGTAATGTGCAAATAAAATACATTGAAATGTGTGTAGGTCTACCATATTTTGGTTATTTTTTTGCGTGGGTGGTTGAGGCAAGGTGGGGGGACACACACCCAAATCGTGGACTACCGGGTAGGCTTACACCTACTAATGCTTGGATATTCAGCACTTACAGAAAGTTGCTGCTTGCTTAGCCTAGGCGAGGCCTAATATTATTTTAAGCCTAAGCCCATGTAATTATATTGCCCATGTGTACGCTAGGCCTAGGCCCTAGGCCTATGTAGGGTCTAATCATATTGATTATGTGTAGGCTAGGCCCTAGCCTAGGGCCTACTAGGCACTAGGTCTAGCCTATAAATTAGTAATAAAAATGTTTATGTTCTTACTGTGTGTCAATAACGAGGCGTTGCCGTTCTACTATCATACGGATCAAAAGGGCCTTCCACAGAAATAGAGAGAATTCCCCGTATCTTTTCTATCACTGGGTTCCTAGCAGCACAAAGTTTGGCCTACCACCACCCGTCTTAAATATCTCACATTTCTCCTCGCCTAGTGCCTTACGGCATTTTTTTTTTAATTGTCGTATTTCATCCTCAATGATGACGCTTGACGAGGAAATGACCCATTGGAGATATTAAATTCTGACGCTAGAATGTCCCAAAACTTATTTTTTTCTTTTGAGGTTACAGCATCATTTTTTTTTGTTCTCCAAATGAGTTTGTATTTAAAAACAGATCCGCAAGTAACGATATTTCCGCAGCCGTAAAATCACGGCCACGAGCACGCTTTTGCTTATCTGCCATGAACCAGATAGAATTAAATTATTATTAGGCCCTACTATAATTTTTCACAAGTTGTTGACACAAAGTTACAGGTGGTTTGACGTTTGACGCCTGTAAGCTTTCACCGCCTTGTAACTGAAGACTCATGCCAGGGCACGGCCATCTAAAGGTAAAATCTGACGGTGGACCAATAGAAATTAAGTTCAGCTAACGACTGGTTATGAGACACGCAGCGCGCACTTGAAAAACACTCCGACGTAACTATTGGTTACAGAGCCTTGGTTATCATAACCTGCGGTTCGGTGACCAGAGTTTACTCGAGCAATGGAAAAACCGGGCCTTAGAGTCTAGCCACTCATCCAGTCACAGAACTGATTTTCATTGGGGGACATTACCTTTTTAAATTGGACTAAGCCAACCCTGTAGGCGGAGACACCATCGACGAGCGAACAATGACCAACTAGAGACCGGCATATTAGAAACACCGATCAATCAAGCCGGACACGATTCCACCCTCGGACAGCACCAGAATCAACGAGTCTGATTCGGAACAACCTTAGAATTTATTATGTGCCTCGTTGGTAGGGCGGCTCCAAAGTCACCGTTTACACATTCTTAAGCCAAGAACTGATGGACTTTAGTACAAATCAGAAGTTTAAAAACTTCTGCCTATAGCGGGAATCGAACCCTGGACCTTGCTAACCTCAAGACCAACAAGCCACACTACGCATCACTGGCATGCGTAAGCTCTAGGGACACGGTGTCACACATCTCTGCACTTGCCTTGTTAATAATTTGGTGCTGGAAAACTATTCTTTCACAACACATTTGTTCAAGGGATGGTCTTATTTCCGCCTACCAGTACCACCAAATCTGTTTGTATGTTCGTGAAATATTTTGCCATTTTATTATTGAATGAATTGACTTGAATTATGGTGAAAATACAATATAAAATTAATAGCTACGACAAACAAATGAGAAAGGTTGATTTCGTAAACGATTCCAACTTCACAATATCTTGATTTGTTTTGAAATGTCATTAGATTGAGCACTCGACTTTCAATAACAAATTCATATTGGTTAATGAAAAAATATACACTTTTAAATGTGTTTGTGATTTATGTGGAGAAAGTGCTCTACACGACAATATGGTATATAGTGTGATTCAGATAAGGTGGCGACCGTCAAGGTCAAGCGAGAGCACGGACACCAACGTTGACAATTTACATACAACTGGCATTAGGTAGGGCCTATCGTATTTGGTCATGTTATCGTGATATTTTATCACATAAATCAACATTTTATAAGCTGTGAATAAAGTAGTTCGTCCCACAGAGTCAGTATTTTATCGAAAATTATTATAGTAATCACGATTACGAAAGTGTTTTTTGCCTTGTTGGTTATGCTGTGTCAAAGTTCCAGCTGTTTATAATGCCAACCTCGCCAGATGTGATGTCAATGTTTAGGAGCATCAAAATGTCTTGATTTTATTCGTACACTTCATAAATACTTTATTTTTAGGATATATTGGGCAAGGCTTGGCTTTAAAATAGTCGTGTTTTTTCTCCGAAAGCAGTTTTAGAGACCATTATTTTATTTTACTTTTTGCCGATCCTGTGGCCATAGTGCGTGGACGACAGTGCTGCGATCCCTCGGCGACCGCCACCTTATCTGAATCACACTATAGTTGGAAAGCATGATAGAAATGTCCGTGAAATGATTCCAATACCGGTGTTGATGATGTAGTAGAGGAGTAAAAAATATTGAAATTTCACTTTTAGGTGCACAAACCGTATAACAAGCTGAAAATTTAACCAAGTGTTCTCAACACCCTGATTAAACTACTGTGCAAAATTACCCGAAATCACTTTAGCGAAAAGGGTTAAAAAAATGCCAATGGGTAACTTTACAAAAAAAGGGAAAGTTTTGTTACAATCATTAAGGAATAGCTGGAAGCTGATCGTCTGGACAAAACTGCACATACCTTGTTTTTAACACTACTTTTTAATATCCATAAACATAATCAAAAGCAAAGACCAAATTTTAGGTTTATATAGTCTGTTTTACACATAAATAGACCCCGAAATGCATTTTTAAACCATTTCGCAATATTTCAAACTCATTCATCAGACGAAATGTGTAGAATTATCTAAAGCTTATCCAGAAATTGAGCCATCTATGTGTCTGCTTCGATAAAAAAAATTGGGCCATTGAAAAACGGACATTTAAGAACATTGATTGTACACTCGATGCTTTATTGTCCACTTTTCCCGCCAAATGTAAACATTGCTAAATTTGAATTTGGAACATTACATACTCCGCCAACTAGTAACATTTGTTATTTAACTCCACAAATACAACAATTTAACATTAAATATAAGTTATAATATCATAAAACCTGTTCAAAATAAAATGGAACCCTACAAAATAAATCACAAAATATGCACTGTACTCGTCTTTACATCAGCATCATATGACTACATACAAATTTATACACTCTCCTAATAATTCATTAAATTATTTATAGCCTTATAAGACTACAAAGGCTAAAAAGGCTTATAATGGGTAACTTCAAATGATTTATAGTGTCTTTAGTGCAAAATCATACGAACACTTGCGAAATCACGTCAGTTTCGGTTTACAATGTGAGAACACTGCCCGAATGTAGTAGACCTAAGGAAAAAAGAAAGTTATGAACAGATTAACATAAACTTATATTTGGATGATTTCGTAGAATCCATTTCATGACCGCTTTACCTACCTTAGATTAGGTCATCATTAGTGATATCAGATTCGTCTTGAAAATTGAACACGTTATGACAGTCTCGATTACATCGGCAAATATCAGTACAATCCAGTCCATTTCGATAGCAAGGGCATTTATCGGAATCAGTGCACAAGAACTTTGTTTTACAATTGCAGAAAAAATCTTGCAACTTTTCCATTACACAAGGTCCCTCGTAGTAAATGGGTATCAAAAATCCATTGTCGTTTCGTTGCCATCCGAGTTCCAATGCACCTACAAATTAAAATAATTATCAAGTCAAGATTAATTTTGTGGAGTTTAAACTAATTCATGCAATATTATGTAAATTTTACTAACTTGAAATATCAGGAGTTTGTAGATGGGACGATGTCCAGGTTTGGCATTGCCAATGGGCCCGTTTAGCATGCTGCAAGAATGAAGCTTCGCAAGGAGGAATCTTAGCAATTGATGTTGCTTTTGTTGCGACAGTTTTTACACGTAATTGGTTAAGTGACGAGTGATGGGCCTTCAGTTTTTTACTTGTGTCATATAAGGAAGCTATGAACTTTCGCGATGCATTTAAGGGATCTTCCTCGTCGCTTTTATAAATGATAATCAGTTGTGATAATTCCTCGGAAGTTAATTTCAAAACTTGCTGCAATACCTTTTTTTTGCCAATTCCAAATAGAGAGGAAACTGTATCGCAACCGGTCAGTGCATGGACAGCTGGGAGTGCGTTGCATACACTTGGGCCCAGTGTTTTTGCTATCTCGTGAATGGGTATGAATCGACAAAGATCTGTGGTTTTTGACACTGTTCCAGTTTCCATCCACGTTTCAGTGATAGATGTCATGGTGTTCACATAACTTAGTAGCAGAACCATTACATCCGTATCTGAAGTAAAATCGAGTCAACATTAATATTAAGTTGGTATGTATAGAATACGGTAGACTATAAAATTACCTTAAATAAACTTAAAATAATTACCTGGTGTTTGAACTACGATGCGCCCACTGTTGCTACAGTTTGTTATCCGCTCATTGAAATTCATTGCGTGGAGAATGATCCTTGTGTCGGCTTCTTTCTGGTTTGTTGACAGATCCTCCATCTCAATTACTCCCCTTGATGTGACTAACGTTGTTTTTAAACCGTTCTCGTAACCACGGCTAAGTACAGTTGTTTCCCATGACTTAATTTTTTATGTCCAGATTCAATATAAAGTGATAAGAAGTTTGTAGGTTTGCCTTGTTTTCTTCTAATTCCATTACGTGCTTCCAGTCTGGTAAGGGGCGATTCCCAGCAACTTGGTAACGATGCCCACTTGAGCTCTGCCGTCGTATTCGCTCCTCGTGCTTGGTCGAGTCGGGATCGTCATACCGATCAAAAATCACATGAACTTCCGAGGCAAGAGATAAAAGTTTGATTATGATGTTAAGAACGACATCACCAACATCGTTGAACGTTTTCAAACTTTTTGTGTTGATGCGCTGCAAAACAGCCATTGCATCAATAATGTATATTGTAGTTATTTCGTCAGAACATTGTGGTAAATTCGTCACCGATTTAGACGAAAGAGACTCTAGCCCATGTAAGAGGTCGGATTTTTTTGTAGTTCTTCTGGTTCCATCTTCTTTAAATAAAGCTGGTGGCACGGCGCTGATAGGGTAGCTCAGCACTGTAGTGAGATTGACGTCAGCACGGACTTTGGCTAGGATAAGTGCCCGCTGGTATACTGTTCTGAAGATACAACTGCCTGTTTTACTCTGCCACCAAGGGACACTCGAGTAGTTTTTCTGCATATCTTTAAAAGTTTTTAATGTCGATTTTTTAATTGGGTCGTAAAACTTTTTTCCTTGTCCTTGTTAGGTTCCAAACGCAATTTCACGAAATTCTCTAAACATGTCCTTACCGTTTTTAATTGCGTTCAACAATGATTCACTTACAATGTTACTTGCTGCCAAGCCACTACTTATGTTGATAACTACATCAATGTTGCTGTTAGTGTTTAAATGGATCTGTCATGTTTTCTTGTATGTGTTGAATGATTTTTTGAACATCACTTTCATCACGTGCCCTGGTTGTCGGTTTTGTTTGATTATGTTCAAATGTAGTAGCAGAATCAACCAGTCCTTCTCGGGAACGCATTTCCTTTGCATATGAACCCAAACATGGCGTGTTAGTGTCCATCGTAGTACTGTTGATTCTCTGTTGGTATATCCAATAATTCCACTGTTAGCGCCTTTAGTATCTCGAATCACAGACATTTCGACACCCATATCGCTCCATAGTCCACGGAAACTTCCAGGAGAAAATCTGATAGCAAAGTTTCCGGTAGCGAATTCCTGTTTAACGGTTTCTGGTAAAGAATTCAATATTTCAATTGCATAAAGAGTTGCCCATCTGGAATAGTTATATCTGTTGGCTGTAAAGAAGTAGGGAATCATTTGAATTTGTGTTTGCACGTGCATGTCCCAACTTCCTTCTCTTTCAGCCTTATGTTAAGTAAAAGTATTTCGAGAGCTTCAACTAGATTATCCCACAGACGAAAAGTAGGAGAACTTTCACGACCGCTTTCTCGGAATTCTTTTAAAACCGGACAAAAACAACTATCAACTTCTTTGATCAAATCTTGGAGGCGCTTATCGTCAGTCCCACTTGTGTGTTTGTCATCAAAAACATGTTGGGCCGCCGGCCGCGGATAAAGCTACATACATGTTGTCTAATCTTTCTTTGAGATTTTCTTGGCTCTCCACCCACAACAAGCAGTTCACGATAAACAAATGCATTAACGCTTCATATGCTAGCGTTAGCCCACGAACAGATCTATGGAATTGTTTCCCCGAAAGCATACTATCGACGGTCTTAAGTGCATAAACACCTGAATCACTGAGCATGTCGTGGAGGCCTGCATCTCCCCATATATTTCCTATACAGGAGATAAATGTGCACAAGTTATGAAAACCTCCCAGGCGGATGAACAGATTTGGAAACTCTACGGGGCGACTTATTTTTATTTGCTGAGCAATGGCGTATAGTTGTTGATCAAATGTGTGTATGTGATACTCTTGTGCACATTTGTGAGCTAAAGCTTGTCCATCCTTTAGAGTCGTGTACATGGTAGAGAAATCTGCAGGTTTTGCATTAATAGCTGGCAGATATATTGGAACGGTTTGAGTTTTGTATGGAGTTCCTGTGATGGTATTGTAACCAGTCCAAAAGGGACTTTTTGTATATTTGACTGAATTTCAAGCAATGGAAGTACTTGTCTTGAAATTTGACGCAATAGGAGCCACGTTATATCTTTACTTACATCAAAACGCCTTGACGCAGACACAAAAACATCTAGTGTGTCGTAAACGCCTTCAAACTTTGGAGGTTCTGGTCTGACAATTGGTTTAGAATAGAACAACAGCTTAGGAATGACTTCTTTTGAAGGGTTAAGGGCTTTCATTTTAGATTTCTTTATTCTGTTCGTTCGAACGGTCATAGCTCCTTCAATATCCGACTGGCAAGGCTGATCTTGAAACAATGTTCTGGCCATTGCGTGGTAGCTGCCTTTTCCATCTATTGTCTGAACATTAACGTCGACGTTGTCATCTCCTTCTTGTATTAAAAGACCACCATTATCACGAGAAATTATTCCCTCCGGTACAAACGCATCGTTCATGCTAGCAATCTGCTCTTCTGCTATGGACGTAAGAAAAGTACGCAGCTCGCTATAACTGGCACACAGACCGTAACTATTGAGGGTCTCAATTAGAAATTTGCTTCCATACTCGTGTTGTAGTTTAGCCATCAATCCCAAGTGCAATGGAGGAATAAGCGACGTTTTTATACCCACGTCTACTAACGTAAATTATGCACTCTGCAATTGAAATATATCTCCGTTTAATGGTCTCACTGGGCTCATAATCTTCATCAGTTTGTGTTAGAGACTGACTGTCTGTTAACCACATTAAAAATCTCTGTAATTGTTTTGGCACGAACTTTTCTGAATACGACAAAGAAACTTCATGTGGGCTTACATAAAAATCGTCTGTTGGTATTTTACTGATCTCGGATGATAATATCTCTGCAGCCCGACGTAACACTGATTCATTTGAGTCTGTCGAGTGCTCTAATAAGTCGGAAGAAATATCCCTTTCTTCTTGTGTTTTTTTTAAGGGACGAGATTTGTTTATACAAACTGGCCAACAGTCATATTTACTCCACACATGATGCCGGGTAAAGGTCCTGGTTGAGAATGAAACCGCAACACGGTTCGAAAACCTTTCTGAAATTTTTCTTTTAATGGCAAAAGGACGGCATGCATTTGATATCTCAGTGTCAACTCCAGCTTCATTTAAAAATTGAATGTACATTTTGCAAACTTTAGGGAACAGTATTATTTTTCCGTTTTCAATCGAGTCTTTGCAAGAATCCCAAATAAAGTCTGCGGCTTGGTCATGTATAGAAATGGTTTGATCTTTTTTTGCGGATTTGATGTTTCTTGTGCTTGTGTATTTTTGATAACAGTCTCGATGGTATCTTGCGTTTACAGCGAAGAGATCGCTTTCAAATGAAATTCGTTTGCTTATATTTTGATCACCTCTAGTTAACGCGGCTTGCAAAACAGACTCTCTGACTCGAACAGGATTCATGTCAACAAGTGAAAACGAACGCCCTCGTTTAAATTTATCTTCTACTCGCCACAAATGAAACAGTTGATATTCCAATCAAATTTAGGTGATTCATTCCGAGTGCCTTGTTTAGACTCGGTTGGTACATTGTACGTAGTGCCTTCTTCAGATAAGCGTTTTTTTGCTCTTTCACGTTTGCGTGAGTCTGTATAAACAGTTCTACATTTTTGGTGAAATTTATATGGGAAACTGTCAACTGTACTTTTTCGGTATTCAAGAACTTTAATAGCCACATCGTCCTGCCTATCTTCACACGATTTTATAAGTGTAACAAAGCCTTTCTTAGTCAAAATTGTTTTTACATTCTGTGGAACTTAATGGCCTTCCTTGCCATCACAAAAAACACACTCGATAGTTGTGTGAAATGTTGGTTCGCTCGCCGACGAAGGACCTGGGATTGCAAAATCGTCCTTGTCACCTATTTTAACAATGTGCGGTTGTGTGAGTTTTGTGTGTTAAATGTATAAATTATTAGTCATATTTATTTATCATACATTGCAGTCAGTACTCACCCATTTCCAGGTTATGTTGTACGAGTTTTCATGATTTACATTAAAAGAATATAGTAAACAATAGGCACAAAACATGCGCATACTACAATAAAACTTCCACAAAGTAAAATAACACAATAATCTGGCACCGAGTTACAAAATACTGAACGAACTGTCCTGTTCGAAATATCTACCAGAACTGAACTGATATTAACCTTAAGTAAAGCTCTTGCACCCTTCCACCAATTCATGTTTGTATCTGTAATTATTTACAATAACTTGAGTAGAGTTGAGCATACGATCGTTTAGGTTAAGTATGTTGGAGCAGATAACGCTTAATACGAATGAGAAGATGCGGTAAAGAAACGAGACCAAACATATTTCTGTGGAGGGGCTCACTTAAACACGCGTAAACAAATTTTATCCTTAATGCATTGGGTAGTAAAGAACTGTAAACACAGAATAGATGAGCAATCATAACATAGCTGGATCGTACAGTCGCGTAAATTTTTTTTTATGCGTTGTAAGGAGCTGAACAAGTGGACAATGACATGAAAATATGGTAAATATTTGTGTTTAGAAATACACATTGTGCTTTTGGTGTTATTAACAATTTATCGTCATTAAAAATCACAATAAATATGAATATTTTAAAACTATTAAAGCACACAGCAACATTTAAATAACACACAGCATAGCTCTAAAACTCAACATTAGGCCTATCAATTTTCCATGTTGATACTTTATAGTCTTTATTATATTAACACGAGGATATGTGTAAATTCGACATAATTTTACAAAAAATTGGTTTAATTTTATGTACTTACGTTTCTATGTCAAGATTGTTTATTGTATAAAAAAGGAGAATCTAAAGCAAAATTGGAAGAAATTGTGAACTAAAATATATATTTTTCGCTTTTTGCCGTTTTTACAAATTTATTATATTTTTTGGGCCTTTTCTGCTTAAGTGATTTCGGGTAATTTTGCACCACACTTGTGTGGGCCTAAGGAAGGTTTGGTTAAAAAATCAGCTTGTTATACGGTTTGTGCACCTAAAAGTAAAATTTCAATATTATGGTTACTCCTCCATTATAAGCCTTTTTAGCCTTTGTAGTCTTAACTCTTTATAAGGCTATAAATAATTTAATGAATTATCAAGAGAGTGTATAAATTTGTATGTAGTCATATGATGCTAATGTAAAAACGAGTACAGTGCATATTTTGTGATTTATTTTGTAGGTTCCATTTTATTTGAACAGGTTTTATGATATTATAACTTATATTTAATGTTAAATTGTTGTATTTGTGGAGTTAAATACAAATGTTACTAGTTGGCGGAGTATGTAATGTTCCAAATTCAAATTTAGCAATGTTTACATTTGGCGGGAAAAGTGGACAATAAAGCATCGAGTGTACATCATGTTCTTAAATGTCCGTTTTTTCAATGCCCAATTTTTTTTATCGAAGCAGACACATAGATGGCTCAATTTCTGGATAAGCTTTAGATAATTCTACACATTTCGTCTGATGAATGAGTTTGAAATATTGCGAAATGTTTAAAAATGCATTTCGGGGTCTATTATGTGTAAAACAGACTATATAAACCTAAAATTGTTGGTCTTTGCTTTTGATTATGTTTATGGATATTAAAAAGTAGTGTTAAAAACAAGTATGTGCCAGTTTTGTCCAGACGATCAGCTTCCAGCTATTCCTTAATGATGTAACAAAACTTTCCCTTTTTTTGTAAAGTTACCCGTTTGGCATTTTTTTAACCCTTTTCCGCTAAAGTGATTTCGGGTAATTTTGCACAGTAGTTTAATCAGGGTGTTGAGAACACTTGGTTAAATTTTCAGCTTGTTATACGGTTTGTGCACCTAACTTCTTTATTTGAAGAGCTAGAGCAAATTCGTTACAGGCCTATAGGTAAATCAAGTAATAATACAAATCAGAAACACGTTCGTATTGTGTTGTGCGAAGAGAGGGAGGTTGTGTCAACTCAGCTCAGACCTTGAAGTCAAGAGATCCATAATATTTCCTCGGTCGCCATGGGAACTGTAAGAAGTGCGTAGTCTGATTGTAACCCAAGCCGTCTGTTTTACGTGGGCCGTTGCTTTGACAACATGATGGCGTCTACCCTGCTGCGTCGCACGTAGCATCGGGAGCTGCTGGAAGAATGCGCATAGACTCTCTTGTAATGTCACGTCTAGGATGCGATGAGGTTGGTTCTCTGAGTCTGTGTTTGTAGTTCAACCATGCTCTTTAGAAACATATAATATGCACTTTGCCCAAAACTGATAAGAGTGAAGTTAGGATTTTTTAATAATCGAACGCCCTTGATTACATCAAAAACAATTCTGGCGATATTTACACAAACATTTAATTTTCGAATGGTTTCAGCAGGCCCAATATTATGGTGGTTTTAAACACTCTAGTGCAATTATGTCTCATTCTAGGCGTTTGTACTTGTATGATTGTTTATATATAGGTTTGATTGTAGAATGTGGGGGTGATTCCCAGATACTCTGTTCTTATGATAATCTGATTATTTTTAGTCTTCAATTGTGTGTATGTTCAAACAAATCACAGAGGTGCTGAAGTTAAGGTGAACTAGATTTGCATTTAGTCGCCAACACGAAGCCTGTACATGCATATGCACGCCAGGCTATGATATCTTGCGTAGCGCCTTGGACGTGTTTACAGGCCACACGCCGAGCACGGCTGGGTCACGGGTTGCAGCGGGTACTAGCCCAGGCGCTACCGCAGACCGCGCGGTCTAGCCTCTCATACACACAGTGTTGGCTCGAGCGCGCGACTCTGATTCGGGAGGTCCCGGGTTCAAATCCCGTCCAGACCGGCAATCCTGACTGAAGGTTTTTTCCTAGGCACGGGATTGAGTCCTCTTAAACAGCCCTCGGACATCCCTTCACAATTGTTCTATCCGCAACATACCTCATGAATTGCACCCTGGGCAGGCTTCCCACAAAAAAATATTTTATTTTTATTTATTCTCCTTCACAAACCCTGTACACTTGCTAGTCTAGCACTCACACTGTACGAGTATTACCTTACTACTTGGGGATCGATGCTCGCATATAAACATCACTTTTCTCTAGGTGCGTGTCACGATAAAAAGCGAGCGCGACCTCCGATTGACACGCGTCTTTGTTGGCTCTTCCCTTCAACAAGAGTGATACAGAATGTTTTTGGTGACCCTGGGGGTAATGAAGGGTGAGGGTGTCCAGTCACTCAGAGAGTTTGAAAATACACATACCCGGCACCACCATTAAAGGGGCTAAAAACCCCAAAAATTATTTTTTACCACGTGATCTATAGCACAATACTACACTTAAATGACAGTTTAAAAAATTATGTATTGTAACTGAGATTTAACACGAATTTTTTAATTTTTTTAATCCAGAAATTGTGGAAAATTGGTGTTTTGGAAAATTTCCTAAATCGGCTTTAACCTGCTTCTTTTTGGTCCACATAGATACTAGAGCATAGTACCAATCTAAAATGCCCCTTTATAACATCGTGTCTTGAAACTGTGCACAAATATACCCTCAAACATGCAAAAATATGCATTCCAAAATCACACCCCATCTTGGTAATCAGCATATTTTGACCAAACTACTTGCCCAAATTACAAAACAAAATATAGAGAATTTACAGAAAAGGCTGTCGAGTACGTCAATAATGACCAATATTTTTTTGGATCAAAATCCTCCAAGGTCACGGGGCATAAAGATCGTCCCCATGTTATTTCTTATGGGAGATTTTTGCCGATGGGACCTAGCTTTAAAAATGTCATGTTTGACAATTTTTTGGGAGGTCATGGTGGCCCCAATAATTTTTCTGTTAATTGCTAAATTCATTACTAGTTAGCCTGAATGAAATATATTTTTTGAGTTTAGCGGTTAAATACCCCTTTAAAGTTTGTAACTTATTCTTGTTTGGGTCATTCTGTCAGCCTCCAATTACATTTCATGTCCTCGTTCATCGTGCTAAAATAGTTGGACAATAAATCTTGTTTATAGTGTTTCTAATGACCTGCTACGTACACACATGTTCGGAACACTCGTCCCAAAATTAATTCACTCAACAAGAATATTTAGGTTCAAGTTCTACAGCTATGTGGTCATGTTACAGCTAGGTAGTCATGTAAATAAAAATGATTTGTCTTTCTGTGTGAAAATAATATCCACAACTACACTGACTCACAACAAATTAGTTTCAGAAAGCTTTGTTCTTCCTTGCGCCAGTGTTTGTTCTTATCTGTGCCCGCAGTGTGAGTGCGACCTGTGTTGCTATCTCAGGGCGTCGTTACTTGTTCGTGCTGAGTGTTCTAGTGTAGACTGAGTGTAGTGTGGTGCGTTCAGTTCACGTGTGCAAACAACACATTAGCTAGCCCCTGATGAAGAGCTCATATCATGGCTTTACGATGTGGGCCAACCATAAAACCTACCTCTCTCGTGAGGTGCGTATAATCCCTGTGCTACTGTGCTAGCTAGTTCAGTTTTAGAACGAAAGTACTTCGCATAAATCTTTATGAAACGTGACAAAACTATGGCACAATTTTGAAGTTGTATTCTAGTGAGAAGCTCTGTGGTTTCGGCAGCTGGCAGTCGCTCTTATGCCCCTGTCAGCGTTGAGTCTAGTGATCAAGAGTTGAGATAGTCCAGCTAGGATATATTCAGCTCATGTTTTATTTAACTGTAGCCATGAATTTCAAATCTAGAATTTCAAACTTGCTGCATTGACATAATTATTTAGTACACACGAGAGAAACCACCGTTTTCTCACTCCTCCCCCCCCCCCCCCCCCCCCCCCAGAGAACATTTGGACTGAAAAACTATAAAATGCACCATCAATGGTGATGTTTATTGTTTTTTTTATTTTTTATTATTAATTTTACCCCATTTTAAAAAAATCCACTTTTGTATCATCCACTGTTGTACGGAAACGGATGATGCTTTGCTACTATTTTAAGCTTCTACGCTGTAAAAACTTGAGCTCCGGGCTATGACATATCTGTCAAGTTATAAAATGAACATGAAAATTTGGATATCGATATCGACATTTTATTATTTGTGCCAATAAATGGGTAGTTGTACACCATTCGTAAAAGTTAAAATTAATTTACTAAGAGCCACCCGGCACCTCCATCATTTTTAAAAGTTGGAACGCATTTACTAAGGGCCACCATTTAAAAAAGTTAGAACGAATTTACTATAGGCTACATGGCACCTTCTTTATTTGTAAAAGTAAGAACTAATTAACTAAGGGATACCCGGCACCTCCACCATTAACTGTCAAAGTTAGAACGAATTTACTAAGGGCTACCCGGCACTTTCACCATTTTAAAAAGTTTGAAATAATTTACTATAGGCTACCCGGCACCTCCACCACTTGTAAAAGTTAAAACGAGTTTTCAAATGGCTACCCGGCACCTCCACCATTTTAAAAAGTTTTAACTAATTTACTATAGGCTACCCGGCACCTCCACCATTTGTAAAAGTTTGAACTAATTTACTATAGGCTACCCGGCACCTCCACTACTTGTAAAAGTTAAAACGAGTTTTCAAATGGCTACCCGGCACCTCCGCCATTTTAAAAAGTTTGAACTATTTACTATAGGCTACTCGGCACCTCCACCATTTGTAAAAAGTGGAACGTTAAGGCCTACTCGGTACCTCCACTATAATGCATACGAATCGAAATTTGAAGAAATCTATGTATTTTGTTGGTATTTATTGAAGGGCTTAAGCATTTCCGTTTTCAAAAATATATATCCTTATTCTAGTTTACGAAGTTTTGTCTTCCAATTTGATTTTTTTCTATATTTCGATATGGATTTGAATATCGACATTAAAAATATTCCCACGCACACAGACATGGTATCGAAATATTGGTATCTCTGTCCAGCCCTATAGTAAACACATGTTTCGTATCCATCAACGTACGTCGGGTGAAACCAGTGACACGAGATCAGCAGTCGGATCCATGGTCTCCATTCATGATTCCTCTATTTCCACCTTATTTGGCACGGCGCCTACGCCTGGTCGAGGCCAGTCTACCGCTCAAATAGTTCGAGATAAATCGTTTTCGAAGTCAATTGCTCCGAACTGAAATCACTCCAACGCTGAATGAATGTTCTTATAAGGCAAAGATTTGTGCTTGTCGTCGGGTGTGGGAGAAGTGAACTGTGAGAGATGGCTGCGGGCAGCGAGTCTGCTGTGACACTTCGACAGCTGTTCACTTGCATGGGAATATAGGCCTTCTAGCAACAAGCAGCCACGGCATTCCTAGTGGCTGCATGGCTAGGCGTACACAGTGGCGGATCCAGGGGGGGGGCGGTAGGGGCGATCGCACCTCCCCCTTGATCCTTGAAAAGCTAAATTTTATTAGCCACCAGAAATATCAATGTTTTCTTGCAATTATGATTTTTTTAAAGTTTATTGCTTTTAGTCAATTCCTCACAGTTGCACGATATTATTTTCTTTGGTTTTACCCAAAATCATAACACATTTATTACTTCATAGGTTTTGAAGGTCCCATGAAAATTTCAGCACGATCAGAGTAGCTATTTGTCCGGTAGAGCGCGAGCAGACAGAAAAAAAACACTTCAGCTTTTTTTCTCAGGGGAGCGAAATTAAAGCCTTTACTACTCTCATCCCACAACATTTATTTTAACACTGATTTTGAAAATGTGAGGGGATATAAACACCTGAGCGATAGCGATTATAAAGGGACTTACCTTCCTCCAGGGCCTATTTTAGTGAGCAAATACCATTAAAACTCGTTTTTGAAAAAAGGGCCTCAAAAAAAATTTCCCTGCGAGGCTAAGCTTGGGGGGCGCAGCCCCCCAGTGTGTGGTGCGTGTTGCGTGGTGTGTGGTGCGAGATAAATCGCCCCCCCCCCCTTTCAGGGGTCCTGGATCCGCCCCTGGGCGTACATTATACACAACATTTAAAAAACACATGTTTCCAACATATTCTGGTCAGAATTGAGCGCTCCTCATAAGATATGTATAATGATTTACATTTATGGCTTGAACAGAAGTAAGGAATTGCTTTTGGTTTGTACATTGGAGGAGATCTGTCAGATTTGACATGGTTGTAACAACGTTATACTGCTTTGTTGCTAAGACATACCCTATCTAATTTAAAAATAAATAAGATTACAGTTTATATATGTCCTATAATTTGTATTTTTTCAATAGATTTCCCTTGTCCCCCCGCGTCTCCCGTTACGTTCCTCCACTTGGAAAGAAGTACACATGGTGTTTACTCACACTTATAGAAATTGTTTTATCTTGGAGGCGCGAATAATCTTAGCTGTTAAAGCGCCCTAAAACTACTCATACTAACTATAAATTACTTACATACCCTACATCCCTTGTGTCTTATTGGTGTTTGTTGTTGTTGTAGGCACGATGTCTGCGCGCGCAGCCAAGGAGCGGATGTTCGAGCACGCGCAGCAGAATCTGAAGAGTATCCTGAAGCCTGGCGGGGCTGGTGCTGCCGTGGCTCGCGCCAGGACCCCGGACCCCGAGCTGAGGAGCGTCCTGAAGAAGGAGGCGAGCGTGGACGAGCCGGTCCCCTCTGAGTCTGAGCCCCCCCGCTCCATCCTCAAGGCCGCCTCGGACCAGCGCTCCTCGTCCAGCGAGGACGAGGCGGAGGTCGAGGGCGAGGAGACGCGCCACGAGCTCGTCAGCATCCTGGAGGCGCACGGCCGCAAACAACAACAAGGAGGCGGAGCGCGCGCGCAACAACCGCAACAACAACAACAACAACATCCAGGAGAAGGAGAACGTGAACCGCGGCAATCTGTTCACCAAGGAGCTCGAGCAGAAACTCGCCGCGCCCAAGAGGGTGATCGAGGAGTTGAACAGGGACCGCGGCAACGACGGCGACGGCAGGAAGAAGAGGCTGGCGGACGTGCTGAGGGTGTGCGAGGACCTGTCCTCCTCGGCGGACACGGGGACGTCGGACGGCGAGTCCTCGGGAGGGAGGGAGGTGAAGAGGATCATCAGGAACGAGGCGGTCGCCAGGAGGAGGCAGGCGGCCATCAACAAGCACAAGGACAGGTAGGAACCTTGTAGTCTCTCACTCTCCAAGCCCCTTACGATACTTGTTGGTTCCTGTGCCCGCATGCGTCTAGCCGCAGAGTAGAGACATACGTTATGCCTCCCTTTCGCTACTGTTCATTCCGTACTTTGCTTCTGCTTTGCTGCCATCAACAAGCACAAGGACAGGTAGGAACCTTGTAGTCTCTCACTCTCCAAGCCCCTTACGATACTTGCTGGTTCCTGTGCCCCCATCTACATCATCGTCTAGTTTCAGAGTAGAGACATACGGTATCCCTCCCTTTCGTTACTGTTCATTCCGCACTTTGCTTCTGCTTAGCTGCCATCAACAAGCACAAGGACAGGTAGGAACACTTGTAGTCTCTCACTCTCAAGCCCCTTACGATACTTGTTGGTTCCTGTGCCCGCATGCGTCTAGCCTTCCAGTAGAGACATACGGTATGCCTCCCTTTCGCTACTGTTCATTCCGCACTTTGCTTCTGCTTTGCGGCCATCAACAAGCACAAGGACAGGTAGGAACACTTGGAGTCTCTCGGCCCCTAACGATACTTGTTGGTTCCTGTGCCCGCATCTACATCGCGTCTAGCTGCAGAGTAGAGACATACGGTATCCCTCCCTTTCGTTACTGTTCATTCCGCACTTTGCTTCTGCTTAGCTTCTGCTTAGCTGCCATCAACAAGCATAAAGACAAGTAGGATTTACATTTTCATTGCTCGATATGTCTTTATTCGGCCATCGAGCTAAAACTTACCGATTTCACGTTATTGCTTCATCTTTATTTATTTCGTCTTTAAAATATCAGATTTGTTGCCACCTTCCCCAACTGTATTCGATTTAGTGTCTGGGAACGCGTGGGAGTGTTTACTTTCGTCGTCGAGTCGTTGAATACAACCTGTGAGAACTAATTACTCTTTGCTATTTACAAGCAGGCCTGTTTGTCTTCAGTCCACCCACCCTTGCAACACCCACCCCTGCACACCCACCCTTGCACACCCACGTAGCTCTCGGGGTTAATTGAGTACTTCGATCCTAGCTGTAGACAACAAGCTCGCAGATAAACAAGGCGCTCTCGACTAAATAAGGCTGGGAATTACAAGGGGACAGGTGCCTTGATATGCCTTTTATTACTAGTGGGCCACCCTTCGCCATCCTCTGATCAAATTTTGGGGCGCAATCACCCCACCTCGCCACCCTCCCATAGTTACGCCACTGCCAGGGGCGTTTGCCCCCCCCCCCCCCCCCCCCTGACCTATAAAGACGCTCCGATTTTAATAATGATAAGTAATAATAACACAACAATGATAATCCTTCGTAAATTTATTTATTTGATTGCAACTCTTTTGAAGATTACAAGGGCAAGATTGCATTACTTATTATAGTGGCCTATAATTTGATTATAAATTAAATTAGTACTAGAACTTAAGATAAGTTGCGTGACGTAGGCATAATCTATAAACTAGCCCTGGGCCAAACCATCAAGACTGTAGCCCACAACCCCCATTGCCCAACTTTATTGCTAGCTCTGATAAGACTACTAGCCCAGGAGTGGAAGAAAATTTTGTATGGTGTACCCGGACAAAATTCCGAACAAGCTGAAAATTTGCACACATGTTCAGTTCATCATTCTAAACAATAGTTGAAAAGTCCCCTAAGCTCCGCCGCGTGCGTCTTGAGATATAGTGACAAAAGGGCGTAAGTGCCAAAAATTTGTTATTTTCAATAATTTCAATACATTTTAACATACGTATGTGCAACTGCAAATTATTATGTATTCATACGACGGAAACGTGAAATTGATCACTTTTCTTCGACCAGTGTGTCTTGACACATGGTGGCATAAGGGCGTAAGTGACAAAGATATGTTATTTTCAGTTTCAACAAACTTATTGACATTCATATATATGCAAATTATTTAAGTATTCGTACGAGATAAAAGTAAACATCTTCCCCGAGCTTCGTTGCTGGCGTCTTGATAATTGGTGGCAAAAGGGCGTAACTGACATCATAATTCAGTATTTAATATAAAAAGGGCTTTTAAAATTCAACTACGTTTATTTTAACATATGAATACCATACAATGGACACTCAATGTAGAATCCATGCATGCTGACTGACTTGCTATGGCCAGCTTGTATGTAATAAACCATTACAAAATCATTGTAAGTAGCAGATTAGACATAACCAATTTTATAAAATATTGACCCCGACATTCTCAAACAGCATGCAAAAACATAGTTAGGCGAAGATCTGGTGTGTTTTGACCTGGAAAGTTTTAACATATTCAAAGCTTGAAAAACTCATCTCATGTTAAAAAAAATTTAAAACGGATTTTGAAAGGGATTCGAGCAGGAGCTGTGGACAACCTAGCTTGGGCTTGGCTGTCTGTAGTGTCACATCACTGCAGATCATGAGCTGTGACTCTTGATGTAATATAGTGGCAAAATGGCGTGTAACAAAACTAAATAATTCAGTCATATGATTTAAAATATTTGCTTGTACGTTTGCCAGATTATCAGCCGGCAACATATTGAAGACTTGAAGGTCATCATCCTCAAGATAAATCCCAAACATGGCACTAAACTGACATTAATTTGGTGTCCAGTTACCCTGGTCGTACTTAAAAAGTAATACTATGAAACCGATAGTGAAGCGTAAAGATAGAGTACATGTCCCTTATTTCTTCATTGACAAAAAGCATAACTGCGCATCACTCACATTGAAGTTTATCTGCAACATCAACACTATTTAATAGCATTATTTGGATAATGGTGATCTGAAGGACGCTTTTGGCACAAAGACGACTTTCACTGTTCGACGAAGTCTTCTTTTGTTAAACTACGACAAAATCACATATTATTATTGTCACAGAGTTGCGGGCTCAATCTCCCATATACATTAAACTACCATGCCAAAACATATATTTTCCTGTAAAGTGGTCAAACTTTGCATGTAGTGTAGTGATGCCACCACCTCGTCCTGTTTCCATACTAGGAAGTCTATACTAAATACATGTTTCATGTTGTGATTGTGAATAAATGCGGCTCAGTGTGTTCAGTTGTGTTTGACGGACACAGGAGACCTTCTTGTTCCAAGCTGGTAGGAATTACTAAGCTGCAGTTACCAAAAGTAAATTAGTAAATGAATTATATGCAGAAGTTTTTAAGATATAAGTTGGCTTATAATTTTTCTACCGTTTTATCACAATAGATCTTGCTGTGGTACATTCCGTTTACTTCATTGAGCAGTAGCGCTTCATTTGCAACTGCGTACTGTGAGCTTTAGATTTGATATGCTGCCAGTCCACCAGCACATTTAATAGATCTACCCTTTCATCCCCTCTAAGCTTGATGGCAAACATAGGGGATGTATCATAGTTTGTAGCGTTCAATGCCAGTCGGGCACACATGCAATTCAGTCCGCTATGTAAGCGTTCATTTCCCACTCGGACATTTAAAAAATCAAATCGGTATTGAAATATGTTTATTCTATCTTTGCTCATGCTCTCTATCTATCGTGATGTGATACTATAGTCAAGCCCAAAATAGGTTGTCCACAGCTCGTGCTCGAATCCCTTTCAAAATCCGTCTATGCAAGCCGCTTGAGAATGCTGGAGAAAATTATTTTATAGGTTTGGTAGGTTTGGTAATGTCCAGTCTGCTACTTACAAAAATTTTGTAATGATTCTTTACAAACAAGCTGGCCATAGCAAGTCAGTCAGCATGCATGGTTTTCCAATTGAGTGTCCATTGTTTGGTATTCATATGTTACAATAAACGTAGTTGAATGTCAAAAGCCCATTTTATATAACTTATAATATAGAATTATGATGTCAGTTACGCCCTTTTGCCACCATTTAACAAGACGCCAGCAACGAAGTTCGGGGAAGATGTTTACTTTTGTCTCGTACAAATACTAAATAATTTGCATGTATACGAATGTCAATAAGTGTTTGTTGAAACTGAAAATAACATATCTTTGTCACTTACGCCCTTATGCCACCATGTGTCAAGACACACTGGTCGAAGAAAAGGGAACAATTTCACGTTTCCGTCGTATGAATACATAATAATTTGTACATATGTCAAAATGTATTGAAATTGAAAATATCATACTTTTGGCACTTACGCCCTTTTGCCACGTACGGGTCGAAGCTTATGACTGATTTTAACTTTACTGACGTAGAAATATTTAATAATTTGTACATATTAGTGGAAAAATGGTTGAAATTGAAAAGAAAACATTTTTGGCACTTACGCCCTTTTGCCATTATATCTCAAGACGCACGCGGCGGAGCTTAGGGGACTTTTCAATTATTGCTAAGAAGGCTATTTTGAGCAAGTGTGCAAATTTTCAGCTTGTTGTTGTTGTAGTTGTTGTTGTTATTTGCAGTTGCACATACGTATGTCAAAATGTATTGATATTGAAAATATCATACTTTTGGCACTTACGCCCTTTTGCCACGCACGGGTCGAAGCTTATGACTGATTTTAACTGTACTGACGTAGAAATATTTAATAATTTGTACATATTAGTGTAAAAAATGGTTGAAATTGAAATAAAATATTTTTGGCACTTACGCCCTTTTGCCACTATATCTCAAGACGCACGCGGCGGAGCTTAGGGGACTTTTCAACTATTGCTTACTAGGCTAATCTGAGCCTGTGTGCAAATTTTCAGCTTGTTCGGAATTTTGTCCGGGTAAAAGTCTTCCACTCCTGGCTATACGGTGTTATCCCAAAATTATATATATCATGTACGCTCTTTCCTGGGTAAAATACACGATTGGGAACAATGGGGGTCTGTGGGGCAGCACCCCTGTTGATGCGGGTCCGGGACGCTCAGCCCCGTAAATTTTCGGTCGTTCTATGAGTGTGATTGGAGTATTTTGACGAGTTTTTTCCGACTAAAACCTTATAAAAGTTAAAATACATAATGTCATATAAAAAGTGTGCCCCCCCCCCCCCCCCCCCCCCCATCGTCTAGATCACCCTGGTTGCGCGGAGTTCCACGTTATATTGATAGTGAGCTGAAGGTGTCAAGGTTGCACAAGAGCCTAGTGTTCCTAATGACCTTAGACTGGGTGTTAATTAGGTTATTGGCGCATATCAACACCAGTAGCCTAAGAAACTAAGGCGCAGCGCCCGCCTATAGTCTTATCAGTGTTGCGTTCTAGATGTCGGCCGAAGCAGAGTCGTGACCCATATGATGCTGTCCGTTTGCACCTTCATTTCGAGTTGAATGTTCGTTTCAATCTGCTTTATTTCATATATGTGGACATTTGTAGCTTGTAAAACATTTAGCCGTCGATGTTTTTAGATTAACGATTAACGTTTATACAGTTATCATTGTATGCAAATGAACATCAATTTGCAGTCAACCTACTCAACATCTATAGCTAGAGTTACTTATCATCAATGAAATCGAGCCATAAGTTGACGTATTTTCCACTCGATTGATGATAACAAAATAAGATTATACTTAACCGAATAAGTTTTTCTATTTATTATCAAAACCACTGAATGAATTCCTTAGTTTATTTATACCATTAGAATTGTGTAGAAATCCACTCGTTCAAATACCCTATGAGCTGCAGTATGGCCAAAAGCCATGGCATTGGTTTTATTTCTACTTTGCGCTTGAAGATTTTCTAGATTCTCTTCGCAAACCTATAATATCTGAAGACAAGATCTAGATACGATTCCGTTGTTATCAGTAATTAGGGGTGTGCGAATCCATGTTTTTCATTTCAAATCCGAATCCGAATCGTCCGAAACGAATCCGAATCTTTTTCAATAGAATTTTGCGTAGCCTATCGCTAAGAGAGGTGCAAATTTTTTTTTAAAGTTTAAAAAAAATCAATTTGATAATGCACAACTTAAAAAAAAACACAAAAAAAAACTAGTTTAAAATTATCAGTAGGGGCCCATCACAAATTCCAAGACAATTTATGATTAATTTAAAAGAAAAACAAGCACATGAGAGTGAGAATCAGTTTTAATGGTTGTAAATGCTCAATTTCAGCCGAAGTTTTCTAAGTTTCTGACAGTTTTTGCCACCAGATTAATTTCGACTACCCGGCACCTCCACCAAAATTACGAAATTATGCATTTTTGTGCAATGTCGATATTTTGAGCTTACCCGCTTTCAAACGATTATTACGATCCCAAAATTGGTCTTTACGACCTCTCCACCATATGTACCAGCCAAGAGCCCAGGATTAATTTAATTTTGACTACCTACCCGGCACCTCCACCAAAACTTTGAAAAAAAGCTTCGGTTGAAATTTCGTGACCTAATTCGCATTTAAAGACTATAGGTTTGTTCGTTCGCACACACTTTTGTGAAAAGAGCCATTTTGGTCCGTTCGTTCGCTTCAGTGTTAAAACTGGCACTCATAACACTAGCCTAGAAGCCAGTGTAAAGTGTAGACACTGACTTTTTGAGTGTTAACACTACGTCCGCGAACGAACAAACCTATTTGCTGCCTTCCTGATACACAGAGGAAAATGGCGGGAAATTCAAATTTTCGAATACTTCGAAAACTCGAATCTGCTAAAATGGACTCGGATTCGGATTCGAATTCGAATTCGAATTTCGTGGACTCGCACAGCGAAGCGATAACGTTCATTTGTTTACATACTTCCGTAGTTGTTATAGTCAAAATATGATTCAATCGTGAATATTTCCAGTTCCAAGTGTCAATTTCCTCCTAAACGTCAAAACTGATGTGGTGTGTTTAATTACCTCTTCGTGTACTGGGTTTCTGAGTTGAGTTGAATCCTAGGAAAACTTCACCTGGTTCTAATGTTGGCGGTATACAAGACTTCACATCTTGTAACAGGTGTTGTAACTAATAACATGTTGTCTTGTGACGCATGGTGGATTCCCCAACTTTCCTTCACAAGCCCATCATATATATTCTGCATCAACGTCATGTCGAATAGCTCTCCATGATTTCTTCGCAGACTACACAATATAATTATAAGCACAGTTGGAGGATGAATTGAAAGCAATTAAGTTTTCAATCACTCTTTCCAATTATCAAACTCTCGTTTCCACCTGTTGTTTTAGTTCATTGAAGGATGGAGAACTGATGGGAAAGTGATATTTGCGTTATATTCGTCTGAACATCCCCACAGTACGGATGTGTTTCCTTCTGCTTCGTCGCACCTGGGTTGGTGTCAGTCAAATAAGATTTTAACTTGAATTGATAATAATGTAATATCCGAGTAAAATGTACAACCGATACATGAAATGCATAATATATATTCAAAAATATCTCGTGCTGGTAAAAGTAAAATAAAAAGTCTGTCGCAAAAACCTTATTTTTAGCAGAAATCCGCGTTATATTGTGTGTTTCTGAAAAGCCTAAATTATTCATAAATAAACAAAACATAATTTATGTAAACAATAGCTTAGGTATTCACTGATGAACGTTATTGATAGACGTAACTACTGTTCAATAATAACTAGGAAAACGCTAAAGTCCCGCCGCGTTGATGGATGAGCGTTTTTGTAAGTTTTTAGTTTGCGTGGAACCACTTTTCCTTTGCAAGTGCTTTGTGAATGCATTGTAGTTTGTAGGTGATTGTTGTAAGTTTCTAATGTTACTTGTTAATTGTTATACAAAACCTAAAAAAACTCATATCACAACCTTTATTCTATATTCTGGCTAACTTTTTCAACTTTTTCTTTCAAAAGTTACTACATCACCATAACCTTAATGTTGATGTGAAATATGAACGTTGTAGCCCCACCCGTTTGGTCAGAATCAGCCCAAATATCACGAAAATATTGCACTAAAAATCGAAAAAAAATCGAAAAAGTACGTTTATTTTATGGGTTCTTGTTACCTTTTTCAATTTTTTTTCACAAGGTACTACATCACCATAACCTTAATGTCCATGCAAAATATGAACTTTGTAGCCCCACCCATTTGGTCAGAATCGGCCCAAATGTCACGAAAATATCGCACAAAAAATCGAAAAAAATCGTAAAAGTGCGATATTCATGAGAAATATTTCTTCGATTGTACCCAAAAACGTGGCACGTCTAAGTTCAGAGATTTCGAAGGTCCCCTTCAATTTTCATCTAGATCGCTTATGCCGTTTGCCCGGAATCGTGCGAACAAAGAGACAAAAAACAAACCAAAAAAAAACAAAAAAAAAAAAAAAACATTCGAGCTAAATTTTTTAGGGGTCAGTGAAATTGAAGTTTTCGCTTCGCTCGCTACGCTCATCTAAATAACAGTACCTTTTAACTTACACCTGTGACGCAGTGTTCAGTAAATATCGATATTCCTGTTGTCTTGAGGTTGAGATTAACTTATCATCTTTGAGGTTATGTTTCTCAAAAATGTAAAAACGTTTTTGGCTGGTATATATTATGAAAGTCCCTCTTTCATTCGGTAAAATTGCATGTCTTCTCTCCGAGCTGTCTTCTACCGTGGCCTCGAGGTGGGGAGGTTACAGTTCGAGCCCCTGGCCGGGCCATGCAGATGTTTAGAAAGATACGCGAGTGTTCGCTTTCTCCTCCCGAGCACTGTTCTTGCAGTAGGAAGCGAAACAAAGGTACCACCTTGTCCAGAGTGTTTGGCGTTCTAATTCGCTTTTGGAACCACTCGAACGCGAATCTTCCTCCGAGCGTGTCTTCAGGTCCGCCCCTTGGCGCGCGGCTGCTGCGTACCTGCCTGCCGCACTTTCTAACATCACTCCGTACATAGTGCGCACACACACCTTACCTTGGATATAACTACCCGCAGCATTCACCGTAAGTCTTTAGTGTTTCATTAATCTTTTGACCTCCGTCTGGGCCCGGGTAGAAAGAGACAAAGCTCATCTCGCAAACATCAGATAGAAAAAGTAATAGGGGAGTGTTTTACTCCAGAAACTTGAGGCGAGCTCTGCAGTCGTCGTCGGGGACCTCTCCCCCTCCCCTCTACGACCTCCTAAACGACTTCGATGATGCAAACGCTGACAAAGACGACAGTGACGTGAAAACATCCCCTTTCCAAACAATAATCAAAATTACACATATAATGTAAATAGCAGGATAGTTAAAATGCATGTCTACTTAGGCCTATAGCTTGAAATGTTTATGTCTACTCAATCACAAGGATTTTGATTTGATTACCGGGGACAAAATAATAAGAAATCGCTATAATGAGTTTATAACAACTATGCACACAAACTAATTTATTTTGACTTTATTGCCGGAATTTCACCATTGTCCCATCTGTGTTTCATTGTTGTAATTACAAGATATTATCATTAGCGACAAACAGCGCCGCCTGTAAGTTGTATGGCCAAGGTGCGTGTCCTCATGCCTGTAGCGTTGGTAAAACACAGTAGTTTAGTGATAAGCCGCCAGCCACTTGATATAATATATACCTGTGTGGGGAGCGTTATCACTTGCATAGCCACACAATACACACATTACGTACTCGAGATAATTATGTAATTATACCAGACCACTTTACGAACGCGCGTTGATGGATGAGCGTTTCTGGCACATTGAGAAATCATTAAATTAATTTCGTTTCCATTTGCTTTTATTAATAGTGTTTTGTTTGATTATTTTTGGACAAGCAGTCAGTTACGTTGAAAACAATTATCAATGTCATTACACTCTGAAATGTTATTAGTATTTACAATAATAATAATACTATTATACGCGATTGACTGCTGACAGATTTACTGTCATAAAACAGTGCTTGGCAAAGGATAATAAGCTTGAACGGCTGTTTTGTTTTTATTTTCAATAACAATAATTATATCAAACTCAAGAAATCATACGTTAAAGTGCGATTGTATTGATACTGAGCACTAACACGTTTAAAAATAAATAAACGCTATAGGTCTGAGTGTTGTAATAGTCATGTAGATGGTAGAGAGCAAAGAATCGATTGAATTTTATGATCGTGGCTGATCGAAGTTCAAAAGTTTCGACAGATTCCAGAAAATGTCATTATCTGCAGTAGCCGTTTGGCCGAAATCGTGCCAAGATTAGTAAAGAACACATTAAAATATCCGTTTTTTTCTTCTGCTGTTTAATCAAATTGAGTCTTCACTCACTAAGCTAATTTAGCTTTGTGCTTCAAGAATGTGTTGGACTCGAACAAACAAACTTGTTTTCTTATCAGCATCGCGCCTCCAGGAAACTATGGCGATCGAGTGACTAGTTTTCGAATGGGCGATCGACTTAACCCACGTTCTCAATATTGTTTATTTCCGTGAATACCTGGCTTAGTTTTTGCAGACTACAGACTGGCTAATGTATACAGTTGCAGACTACAGACTGGCTAATGTATACAGTGCTTGGCGGTTACGCCCTTAAGTACCACTTTATAGGCGATGCTGTCAATATATCGATCTAGTCGACTTTGCTTAGATTTATCAATTCATGAGGTTTAAATGAACAACATTATTTCCACGGTGTATGTGAAATTCGGCGTTTTGAAACTTGTTTGGATATAACAAAATGTGGTTCAATGAACCCTAAATGTTCGTCCATCAACCGTCAACGCGACTGCAACAAGAGTTCTCGCGAATAGCAAACCCTAATGATGCATTGCCCCGCATGGGTCTTACCATGGTACATGGATGTTTTTTGGTTTGGAGCCATGCCCCCCAAAAACCATTCAAGCAGGGAGAGCTCTCAGTACCGTGAAATATGCACAAACCGGGGGAAAAAATAGTACAAAAATGAAATAAACTGTATTGTGTAAAGTAGTAGTAGTTTTAGGGCGCTTCAACGGCAAAGATTATTCGCGAGTATAGAAATAAATCACAAACAACTATGACAAAGTCGGCGAAAATCGGACTTGGGGAAAGAAAATGGCGTCTTAATCAAACACTTTAACGGCTAAGTCTTGAAATATTGACCCTCCCTTCATGGATACAAAAATTTTGCTACTTTTCTTTATCATTCCTGATGACATATCCTTTACAATAAGCCCAAATATAACCGGATGTGACGACCGAAAGTAGTTGGAAATATTGACGTAGAGAGACATTCTCGCAAAAGTAAAATTTATAGCAAATTTAAATATGAATTCACGTCGTCGTCGTCGTCGTCGTCGTCGTCGTAGTCGTCGTCGTCGTCTCACCAATAAATTATTTTGTAGTCGCTCAATTCAAACAATTGTTTGATCCTAGGTATATCCAAGGAAAAATTACAGGGCTTGTGGACATATTTTTTATTGATTGCATGATAGCAATTGTTGTAAAAGTTTGTCCCGACTGGGCCTCGAACCCTGAACCTCCTGCTCTACGTACCGACGCTCTTTTCAATTGAGAAGAGACACAAAATAAATATTTTCTAAACTGCTGTCGTTGTGTTGCTGGGAGTTTCTGGGATCGAGTCCCGGTCGGGACAAACTTTTACGACTACTGCTTTTAATCAACATATTGGTATTTTCGTCGATTTTCACAGATAAAATATAAACTATGCTGCTATTATGCCTATGCTCTATCAAATAGTACACGGAAAAACCTGACATGGATAATTATGTCATCTCATAGGGTTTAGGTCATGTCTATATAACCGTAATTAACTAATTTTAACTCGTTCGTCATGAAACTGGCTCTCCTCACTGTCTGACACAATAGCCGGAGAGTGAGAGAGAGAGAGAGAGAGAGAGAGAGAGAGAGAGAGAGAAAGAGAGAGAGTCTGCTCGTCTCATCATCGGACGTCGTCATGGTTGTATAACAACAACAATCTCCCACGCCTTACGTCACATTACACATAGTATTATAGTGGACGCTTCGTCGACTCTCGGGCGGCCTCGGCAGAGCTCGGCTCGTTCTAATCGCTTCCTTCTGGCAATTAAACGTGGTTTTTACTTTTCAGTCGACATGCTCGAAACAAACGTGCTAGTTGTATTTCCGTAGGATGTGTTGTTGTTGTTGGCGTGTGTATTTACGCGCGCACCGTGGCGGGAGTTGGTAGTCGCTGTGTGAGCCATCTTGTTGGCGTTGTAATTTGATTAACTAACGTGTGAGTGAGTGAGTGAGTGAGTGAGTGGAGATAGTTTGGGTGCTGCTCGCTGGAGTTGCGTCACTAGAGCCACCTGCGTCGCGCGCAGATCACAGCATCCTCCAGTCAGTCCAGTGATCTCCCGACAGTGCCGCGGTCCGCATCTCTCTCTCGCTCTTTCTCTCTCTCGCGCGCGCTAGGAGCAACAAGTGTGCGAGGCTGTGGCTGGGAAGGTATGTTGATGCCGTTGTGTTTTACACCTACACATGCGTAGTTCAATCTAAACGTGTGTTTTCTTCTTGTTCGTGCGTTTCGTATGTAGCCGGTGCTCTAATCGTGGTCGACCTGGTTGAGGTCTGGTCTGGGTTCATATCCCGGGTGGCAGGTGACCTGGGTTCATACCCCGGGTGTCATCTTCACACACACCCATTGATCTTCTCGATTAGCATATAGTTGCCTAAACTCTTCTCAGTTGTCTTCTCCAAGCGCCAAGCAGTGGGAACCGAAAAACTATTCTGTTTGGGGTACTCCGGGGTCTGGGGTAGGTAGTTGGCGGTAGGCCATACTCTAGCGCTTAGTGTACTTTAGGTCATACGTTCTCAAAAGTATTGAATACTCTGGTTCTAGGGTACTCTAGGGTACTCCTTATTTAGGGTACTATTCTATAACGGTGCCACTTTTGTCGACACTCTCGTTCATTGGCCGTGAATGTTCAGGTGTTATCGCCAACGTAAAGGAAGATTATCGTAGCAAAACCCGCACACATATACCTTCACCTGTAGGTAGGAAATAGGATGCAAAAGTGTATTTTTACTAGTGGTGACAATTTGAACTTGATAACCATATGGTAAGAAAAATACTTTCTCACGGGATACCTTGTCCAGGGTGCGATGTATACCCGTAACTAGATAATTTGTAGTTCGAACAAATTGTGAAGGGAATGCCCTAGGGCTGTTTACGAGGTCTCAATAACCTAGGAAAAACTTTGTCAGGACTGCTGATGGTGGGATTCGAACCTGTGACTTCCCGAATAAGAGTCCATCACGTTACCCATGATCCACCACTCTCGGTAACCATAGGGTACCTCTAGTTGGCTTGGTTGCTACAAGTACAACCTATCATCTCAAGGTCCTGTATGCCAACTGCAGGCCAAGGTAGCTTCTCTCCAGCTGGTGTGAAAAGTAAAGATTATAAATGCTAGCTTTATTTTCTTGAACAAATAGTGTTGTTGGCCGAACAAACAAACCTATCTCTCGGATGCATTGCTTCTGTCACTGTCACGCGGAGACCAAGACGTCCGTGATCTTGCCAAGTCCTCTAGCTAGTACACCAAGGCACCGGCAGGCATCTCATGGGATATTTTTTCAGCTGTTGGCTAAAGATGGTGGTCATATCCATAACCCCACACTGGCCGACCTTCCCGTCAATGGGACAGGTAAACTACAATGCAACTAATACTACAAACTAGGATATGTTAAGTTTATCATTTTGAATTTTCGAAGACCTCTTTCAATCTAGGCAATACTCTACATCTGTCCACTACTGCCAAACTGTCTCTGTCCTTTATAATCATCTCTGTCGGACGAATTTGAAGGCGAATATGTGAAGTCCCAACTTGTGATACCTTCGTGATTTGGTGCAAGTTGGTGCATAGCAGATGGAGTGAAGTAGTGGAGTCGACTGTCGAGTGCAATATCAAGCAAGAAAGAAACACATACCTGCAGTAATGTATTTTGTATTTTATTGCTTATAACGTGTCTATTATTACAATAATATTGCTACTCGTGATGGTGGATGGTGATAGATAGGGTGAAGGACATACGCCTATGCGGGACTCGAACCCGCGTCCCGAGGTGCAATACGTTTCGGTTCGGACCTGCGTCCCAATCGTATGAACCGTAGTGGCGAAAATGTATTAGATATCTCGAATATTCAAGTTGACTGCCAAAAACCGGGTATCGAACTGCAGAGTTTTTGACACTGAAAGTTACTTATGCGTATAATACATGTTATTTTACGCAACTTTCTGGTTATCCAACTTCTCCAACGCAATCGCGTCGAGGTTTGTAATGGTGAGCACTTATAAAACTACGTGTTTTAGGTAATACAGCGAGACACGGACGCTTGTGGCTAAGGGAAAGTGTTCCCCACAATCACGAAACATGGCTGAAATACTCGTTAGTTCAAACGTGTGTTTAGAATAATCACGAAATGAAGGTTACTTTACATTCAAAGAAATTAACCAAATTTATTTCTCGTCTATTTTATCTGAGTTTTTCAAATCTACATTTCTCGCATGCCCTCAGCTGTTACAGATACACTTTTAAAACAAGTATGCTAATTTTCAAATGTCTATGTTAGCAATCGGTAATTCAACCTAGTTTAAACATTCTCTGTCCACAGATAATTCTTATAACTGTGTTTTAATTTGATGTAAAAGTACAGTTAATTGATCAATCATGTACAATTTCCTTTTTAATTTTCGAGGAAAACTAAACATGAGGCCACAAGTCCACAACTGTTTTACTTTTTGAAACAAACCTAATGCCTCCAAGTAAAGTATGCCCTATCGCGTACCCGCAGGGTGTCATTGAATACGAACATTTTCTATTTAAATTTTGTTTCGATTTCAATCAGATGCTTACTGAAATCAGACAATTTCGTTTCCAAAAAAGTTTTCAAAATTGTATTGTCGAGTAAAAGAGTGATTCAAAATATACTTCCACATAATCTTCGTGTTTGTTTGTAGCTCCAATAAAGTAAAAGTGACATTACGAATATTCTGCACCTAAAACGCACCGTGTAACATGCATCATGTATCGTGCACCTGTTTTATGTCTTGAAGATCCACCATAGCCTCGTCCGTGTGTACCATCAACCACTCCACTCCTAAGGGGTTACGGTTCGGTGCCCACGCTTGCGAGTAGGGGGCGGGTGTAATCACTAGTAATGCCGGTCTTGGCCAGTCTATCGCTCGCTCACTATCTTCAATGAACTTCTCCCCACCTGTTCCAAGTGTCAGGTGCGACTCAAGGTCAGAGGAGGGCGTGCAGCGTGCAAGCCTAGGTGATAGGTGATGATTACAGCTATGCGTCACCTTTGTGATTATTTGGCACTTCTCGTTTTAATACCTTATTTAGAATGTAGCGTTCTGTAGCAACTGTTGCCTTTCTTTCTTTGCAATATTGCTATTCGAGACAAAAATAATTCTCCGTGCGTTGATCTCTTCGGTGGCGGCGCCGGATTGTCCAGACACAGCTTCAACTAAGAAGCTTCCTCGCCTGGTTGGTGGAGGTGCCGGGCACATGATTATATTTTAACCTTAGCCCTTTCAGTACTTTATTTTTTCCGTATTTGATTTTGGAATTTTTTCTAAGAATTTTCGTATTTTTTCATATTTTTTGTCACGATTTTTAGGAATTTGGGAAATTTTGGAATTTCAATTTTAGCTACATTTTAAGTTAAAATGAAAGTTCTTAGTGCATACCTAAAACTAGATTTTTTCTGTTTAAAAAAATAGATTTTGTTTATCTCAAATTCCTGTAATACTAAAGATATATCAAATTTCCGGGACAAACCAGAATTTTCTTGTTTTGGATGTTTTTTGCAGAAGTCTATTTGTCTCCAAAAAAAAGGTACCGTTCGTACCATTGGCATAGGAGATTTTTATGTATATATATACCGGTACCCAAAACAAATTTGAAAACTCGTAGTTAAATTGAAAAACCTTATTATTTACCCGCATTTAAATTAGAAACTTGATGTCCTCGTTTGAGGACGCGAGGTCTGAGGGGGAGGGCGTTGGGGGGAGGGAGGGGAAGGGGGTACCCATCACCCTCACGCCCAGGGTAGCAAAACACATTCTGTGTCATCCATCTTGAAAGGGCACTTTCATAATAAAAAAAACTCATGACAATCGGAGGTCGTGTTCGGTTTTATCGTGAGACGGACAGCTTTGCACCTTACTTTTTAAAAATACTTTCCCTTGGTTTCCTTGCAATGATTGGATTCTCCCAACATGCAGCAATAACGTTTTGCATACGTCTAGAGTATGCCTGGTGATTAGACCCGCTCTCTCATTAGCCTACAGTGTTGTGTATGTTGTGCTGCGCTCCAATGACCGACCATTACTAGGCCAATACACGCTCGCAGTAAAACACAAGGCTTTATAAGGCCTGTTTGTTAGCGCTGCACTTACTTACACTTTCTCTGACGTCACTCTGCAGATCTGTCGAGCTATCAATCGGAGTGTGCTTGTTTGTTTGTTTGTGGTGCCTTACTAAATTGGACGCGTAGTGTTGACACTGTAACTGGGTTGGGGGGCCTAGTTTGGTACATTCGTCCTCAGTGGGCTAGTTGGCTGGGGAAGAGAAAGTTCTGCCCGGGCTGTCCCGGAAACTGCGTGGAGAGATAGTGTTTTGTTCTCGCTCTGCCCGGGCATGTCCCGGTAATTTAAAAATACGAATTCGACAATTACAACTATTCATGGGCGCTGGGTAAGTTCTTACATCCCTAAATTGTTTTGAATGAAGAATAAGTTCTCTTTACGGACATGGTAATAATACATAGCAATCGTTCCTCGTAATCATTCTATTGGCAACTCATGGGAGATGAGAAGTGATTGGTTAAAACCATGTTATCTCTTAGTTGTAAGTTGTAACTACAACATAGCAGTCTTAAAACTCTTTTATTAAAAAGTATTGAGTATAGTTTGCACATCACGAGATATAGTAAACAGTTTCTCTAAAGGAATTGACATAATATTCAAACTGTTCATTATTCGACCTGCCTTGCAAATGTTCAGACAAATTATCTCGAAGAATGTATCGTAAGGTCCAGAGTTTTAGGTCTCATCCTAACATTCGCTGCATCATGGACTGAGAAAATACTCATTAATTTAGGGTTTCTGCCACGGGAGTCGAACTCTCAAAACCCACAAACTAGATCCTCTACTCTCAGGCGCGTAGGAAGGGAGGGGGGAATCCCCATATTACCGTGACCCCCCCACGGGGTTGAACTCTACCCCAAAAACCCCTTTTTTCCCCCAAATTATTTCGGAGCCAACGGATGACTTTCCCCCTTTCCTGGGCCCCCCCTGATTAAAACCACGGGG
>JAMZAV010006556.1:0-35651 GCA_024449915.1 Sweltsa coloradensis
GATACTATTCAAGATAAACGGCGCTTATTCTGTGACTCTGTGCGTTGTGTGCTAGTGTGTACTATAAAAGCGCCGATTTGCTGAACAGATTGAGCTAGTTTTAATTGTTGAACTCATAAAGCCAACGGTGTGTTATTCCTCTTCGCCTCCTCGTAGCGGCATATTGGGAAAAATACACACTATGAAAGTAACCAATGAAGAATTTAGTAACTACAAGAGGAATCCGGGGGCCTTCCCATTTGAAAAAAAATTGTATGTCCTAGATCGTTAGATAATCTGTGCATTTTGGAAATCAATTTGGTTATTTTGTTCGTTTTCTCCGTTTCTTGGCAGAGCCATTATTTGGGGTTTAGGAAAACTACTGAAATGCATAATAATGAAAATGGGCTCCGTGGGGTTGCCCCCGAAAATGATTATTTTAGGTAATTTGGTACAAATCTGTGAGTTTTGAAGAAACACTTTGTTAGCAATATTGAAGAGAAAAGATACGATTTTATACTTTTACGGACAAACTTGCTGTCTCGATTTCATTGAAATCAATGATCTTTTATCTAGAAATTGTACTGGAAATACTTCAATTCAAATAGGTCCAAGAATGTTCTTCTTATTGCATTCACGACGTCGATAATCCTGCTTCATAAGACGACAATTTAAAAATTAAAACAGAAAACTCGAAAATGTTCTAGACTTCCTCCATGCCACCAGCTGTTATTTAATTTATAAATTCCTCAAATCAATCTATTCAATCAAATGAAATAAGTTAATAGTATAACGAACGTGTCTATTCATTTAGCAGAATTGTTGAATTGCTACCTGTTATTAGTTGAGTTGAGAACTTCTGGATGAATATCCATCATGCATGTTGTCTGCACTTTTACTAAAAAGTCATGATTCATGACAAACTTTTACAATAGTCCAGTAAAACTATTAAGGTAGGCCTAAGTAAAGAGCTGTAGCCATACAATTTAGTAGGTGTGATTATAACAATTAAAATAGTCATATAAAGTATATAAAATATTATGTTTAATTAAAAAGTAATGGATGGGGTGGTCCCTGGGGGACCACCCACCCACCCCTTTTGGTATCGGTGCCTGGGCTCCGATTTGGTATGTTCGCCCACGCCACTGCGTTTACATGAGAACCTCGGACAACAGAACTTCGAGATCAAGAACAGTGTTTGTTGCTAAGATCAGAATAAATTAAATAAATTATCCAGCCATATTGAACAGGTCTGCTTCACAAAGTCAGTGCACTAATTAGATATTAAGAATAGGAATTTAACAACTTACTTAGAAATAATAAATGAGGACCTCAGACAACAGAACTTCGAGACCAAAAACAGTGTTTGTTGCTAAGACGAATGAAATGAAATAAATTATCCAGCCATATTGAACAGGTCTGCTTCCCTGACGTCGTAGCATATTGAAACAATCCCTCAGTGATCCCCAACCTTGAGGCTAGTAGTCTATATTTTACCGATCTGAGTTCGCCATGGCCTAAGTGACGACGACACTGTGACCTGTGACCGTGACCGGCGACCTTTGTGTTGTGCGGGTGAAATCTCCTGGTCGCCGAGTGGTCCCACACCCCTAAGCGAACAGCTAGCCTCCGTTGGTCGGTCTCCCTGGCCCTCTGGTGCATGGCCCACTGTGTTGCTAGTACCGTGCCCACTCGCTTAGTCACCATGGTGCGCGTAGAGGGGTACACTGTCGACTACGTAAACCTAAGGTGGCTCATCGGACTCAATCCGGATGAGTTTTTTTTACTTAGAGCAGTACTAAGAAGTTATTGTTTTGTATATGATAGTAATCTCGACGACGAATGTCATCTCGGAACGTCAGGTGCTGGAGAATAGCATAACATAACGAAGTGCCTAATTTCTCTGGTTTGATCTGCTGCCAGACTTAGTGCATTCCTTCCTTTATGGTGGCGTGTATTTTCTTTGGCCAGAGGTCTTACCATTGTATTAAGTATTTCAACAATGGTGTGCTTTTAGCTAAGTTTCAATTGATGCTGTAGCTTGTTGGATGCCTGGTTCTGCTTTGTGTCTCGCTTTGGCTTTCAGGGTACTAGTTCTTGCAGCCCATTATCAAGAGAATATCGGCGAGACACCGTCGACTACATACATCAAGATGACTCAATCCGGGTGAGTTGACAATGGTCTTAAGTGTCATACTTGAGGCAGGGTTTTGTATGTTAGGTTCTGTAGGATACTTAAACTAACTTACCTAGGAATAATAAAACGTTTACATGAGAACCTCGGACAACAGAACTTCGAGATAAGGAAAGTGTTTGTTGCTAATCAGAATAATTAAAATAAATTATATCAAGCTATATTGAACAGGTCTGCTTCCCTGACGTCGTAGCATATTGAAACAATCCCTCAGTGATACCCAACCTTGAGGCTAGTAGTCTATATTTTACCGATCTGAGTTCGCCATGGCCTAAGTGACGACGACACTGTGACCTGTGACCGTGGACCGGCGACCTTTGTGTTGTGCGGGTGAAATCTTCCTGGTCGCCGAGTGGTCCCACACCCCTAAGCGAACCAGCTAGCCTCCGTTGGTCGGTCTCCCTGGCCCTCTGGTGCATGGCCCACTGTGTTGCTAGTACCGTGTCCACTCGCTTAGTCACCATGGTGCGCGTAGAGGGGTACACTGTCGACTACGTAGACCTAAGGTGGCTCAATCGGACTCAATCCGGATGAGTTTTTTTACTTAGAGCAGTACTAAGAAGTTATTGTTTTGTATATGATAGTAATCTCGACGACGAATGTCATCTCGGAACGTCAGGTGCTGGAGAATAGCATAACATAACGAAGTGCCTAATTTCTCTGGTTTGATCTACTGCCAGACTTTAGTGCATTCCTTCCTTTATGGTGGCGTGTATTTTCTTTGGCCAGAGGTCTTACCATTGTATTAAGTATTTCAACAATGGTGTGCTTTTAGCTAAGTTTCAATTGATGCTGTAGCTTGTTGGATGCCTGGTTCTGCTTTGTGTCTCGCTTTGGTTTTCAGAGTACGAGACCTTGCAGAGTAAACGGTCCGGCCCGTCAAGACACTCGACTAAGAGCACCGAGACGAGTAGCACCGCCCCGTCCGACGCGGCCCTAGCGGAGACACCCCTCCACTAAGGCGGCCAGACTTCGCGGGGCGACCTGACGACCCAGACCATGAACTAGATCCAACTGAGTTGACGAGGGCAACAAGACAAGACAGTTAGTATCAGAGTGCCAGTATTATCTCTTTCTTTGTTGCGTTTAAATGCTTAACAATATTTTATCACTAGTGAAGCAGCTGTGTCTCTCCCCATGTCCTCTCAATGCGCTGTGCCATCTTACTAATTAAATATTAATATATCATTGATATTTTAATTGTTCTTGTGTATATTTGGCCAACTACTTATTCCAAACTTAGCAGTTTATCTCTGGCATACAATGTCGACAATGTCAACAACTATAATAAATTCATTATAACTAGGAAAACGTTTAAGTCCCGCCGCGTTGATGGATGAGCTTTTTTGTAAGTTTTTAGTTTGCGTGGGACCACTTTTCCTTTGCAAGTGCTTTTTGAATGCATTGTAGGTGACTGTTGTCATGTTTCTATAGTTACTTGTTAATTATTATTATTAACCTCTAAAAACTTATATTAAAACATTTATTTCTATGGATTCTGGTTTATTTTTTCGACTTTTACTTTCAAAAAATTCTATATTACCATAACCTTAATGTCCATATAAAATATGAACGCTGTAGCCCCATCCGTTTGGTTATAATTGACCCAAACATCACGAAAATGTCTGGGGAAAAATCGTAAAAAAATCGTAAAAGTACGATTTCAATGAGAAATATTTCTTCAAATGTCCCTATAATCATAACATATCTAATTGGATAAGCGTAGCGAGCGAAGCGAAGATTCCATTTCACTAAACTGGAGAAAAAAATCTGGAATGTTTTTCAGACTTGTTCTTGCTTTAAATAAGATAACAACCAAAATCAAACGATTGCCCAGTATCATACTCGATTGATGAATTATACACTTCAACTGTCTAAATGTCTAAAATTATTTTGGGTACCCGCACACCACTATAGTAATTTGTTTTGTGTTTTATTTGCTTTGTTGAGAACTAATTGTTCTAGAGATTCTAGACCAGGATAAAGTTGTACTTATGACCTATACTTGTTCACAGGAAGAGGAGAGCAGGAGAGGTCAACCCATCCGTCAATGAAAACCTCAAGACATCAGAGAAGACATCTGTGACATCGTGACGAACCTCCGCAACGGACATCTCGAAACCAGCGTCCATTTCAAGCCGACCAACAGCCAGCAATATCTACACTATGACAGCTGCCACCCCAACTATACCAAACAAGCACTACCCCACTCACTAGCCACACGAGGACGGAGGATCTGTTCGAACGAAGAGGACCTAGCAAAGTATTGCCACCGCATTGCGAATGCCTTTGTTGCCCGGGGATACCCTCGCCATAAGGTCCTAGATCGGATTCACCGTCCCAGTGTACAGCGTACTCCGCCCAGCAACGAAATCATCCCGCTTGTCACCAAGTGGCACCCAGGCCTACAGGTACTCAACGGGATCTTGAAACGAGGAGCACATATTCTTCAAGCATCGGCCCTCACCAACGACTTGGCCCTGAACATGGCCTCGCGTGTACTTCCGACGGCCACCCAACATCAGTGACCACATCGTTAGGCACACCCCCGGCAGGAAGACCGACAAGCACCCCCAACCCCATAGGTATCACCAGTGCAAGAGACCCCGTTGAAAAACCTGCCAAATTCACCCCCCCACTTCAATATTTACTGCTCGAGCGACTGGAATAAAATACCCCATAAGGCAACACAACAACTGCACCACAACCAACTGATCTACCAACTACAGTGCCAGCTATGCCCAGCCGAGTACATAGGCCTAACCACCAATTCCCTGAGCACCAGGATGAACGGGCATAGGCAGGACACTGTCAGGAAACTTGAACTAAACAACGGTGGCACAACATGCAGGAACCCACAACAGGGACTTCAATGACTGCTACACAACGAGGGTTGTTAAGTCATTACCCCCATCCTGCAACGAGGAACACCTAAGGCAATGGGAATTAGCGCACCAAATAGTCACCAGCTCGCGCAAAAAACCTAACCTCAATCTAAGATAGGCCTAGGCCCTCCCTCTTAGACCACCTGACTCCTCCCACATGTTGCACCGCCACCTTCACCCACCCTCACCCCCAACAGCGCCTTGTAATATATTGTAAATATTTTTAAATTTAGTTCTTCTCTAACGGTCGGTGACCAAGGCCGCGTTGGCCGAAACGTACGACATTGTGTATCTTGTAAATATTTATGTGAACCAGCCAGTTTCACGCAGCTGCCCATCTCATTTAAGGTAAGCTGTTGGTCTCCTTTCTTCTTTCCCAAACCACAAACACATATTAGTTTTAAGTATTTTGATAATTTTAATAAATTCAATTCAATTTAATTCAAATGTTTATCAATTTAATTTAATTAATGTTAAATCAATATAATTCAATTAATGTTTATCAATCTAATTCAATTAATGTTTATCAATTTAATTCAATTAATGTTTATCAATTTACTTTCAATTGTAACTTTTTTTTGTTTTGTTTTTTGTTTTTTTATAATCGTAATCCAACCGTGCAGCATTGTTTAGAATTTGCCTACCGATGTTGGGTAGATATTTACCTATTCGGCAAATCAAGTTAAGATGTTAATCAATCTCAAATTAATCACACTAATCAAAGGATATTATCTAGTTTGCACTTTCCTTGCATCTGCTTAAGATTCTTGAATCAACGGCGAACTCTGTTATTATAACAATTATGGTTATTATAACATGTTTACACAGCACAATACTACCGTAGAAATGGTTAGAATGTTGTGTAGGCCTATTTGTTTGTAGAAGTGTGATAGTAGTAGTATTAGTATAGTAGCTAGTTATAGTTAAGTAGTTTAGTGGTAGAAGTAGATAATATTAGTATTGTTAGTATAGTAGCTATAGTATGGTAGAAGTTTAACTTGAGGCTGGGGCCCCAGCTTCAAGATTGACTTGCTCGAGGTGGAAGAGTATTGTGCTGTTGATACTAGTTCACTCATAAATTATAAGCTTTACGAATTAATAGACAAGACACAATGATGCACGGTTTGATTACGATTGAGGCGAGGAATTGGGCGGCTATATGGGGATGGAGGAGGCCGTTTAAAAAAAAAAAAAAAAAAAATTGTAATGTTTACTGTTGCAAATACACTTTGTCAGTTATCTGATATTATGGCTTTGTTAGCAGATTAGAATTTTCAAATCATATTCTTTTTTTGTAAATATAATTGTATTGAAGTGAATCAAGCACGTTTTTTATTTTTTCAAATACGCAATTAAGTATAAATAGGCCTATAGTGAATGGAATAATTTGAAACCTGGCTCAGTAGAAAATCAAAACAATTTTACATTTAAATCTTACTGATCCGTCACACGGCAAATATTTCCGCTTTAAAATAATATTTTAAAAAATCTTCAGTTTCACCAAACACACTAGTATATAAACACAACCATCAACGTTGAATGGTGTGCAAGGTGGAACTGAAATTTCAAATTAATTTGAGAAAGGCAATATTTATCGTGAGCCTGCTCAGAAAAGTTTGGTAAAAATTGTTTTGATGATTTACTAGAGCCAGGGTTCAACTCTATTCTCTAAACTTATACTAGGTTGCGGATTTAAAAAAAATTAAAATCACGGTTGATCACCTTAATCTATATTAAATACGTACAATTATTAACTTATCTGTGCAGGCTTTCATGGCCGAATGATGTTAGAATGTACCTCGTGCCTAATTTATAGTTAATTAAAAATATTTGACGTTTCGTGGAGATTGCATCCCACTTAACAAAAACTTTTTCAAAAATGTACATAGTTTTTTAAGCCAATGCATTAAGTTGTAAATAAACTATATGTTTAAAGCACTCTGGCCCTAATTGTTGTCCTTCGTAAATAAGTGTTATCTTCCTTTGTACTGAATATGTTAGACGTAAAATAAATAAATACAAATAATCTCTGCTTTTGTTATTGGCTTGATCATAGTGAATAATGATAATGTACGTGTTATTATAAACCACAGATTTTAAAACTTTAAACCAAAGATATTTATTCAAATAATGAACACTATTTTTTTGTCTTTTTCAGGATTCCTGTTATCTTCTTCTGTTTGCAGCCTAAATATATTATTAAATAAATTAACAAATAAAATAAATAACCTTGGTTTTAGGATTACCAATTGTGTGATAAACTAAAATGTATAGCCAGGTTTAGAATCATCTAACACGTGTTCTATTTAAGTAAAGTAATTGACATTCTCCTGTAGTTAAGTACAAGGAACAAGGCACAAAGAATAAATATCTGTATCTAAAGTTGTAAATGGGAAGATAAGTTATTATGGTAGTCTCCTTAAGACTGTGAACATTCATAATCATATTGTTTCTAATTAAGTTCCTATAATGTTGAATATTCATATTATAATATGTATGTTTGAGTTTAGAAGGCATAATATTGTTATGCATTGTGAGGGCTGTGACCTCACATCATGTTTTTGTTATTAAATATGTTTTTTAGTAGTCACTAGCAACGAACGAGTTGAAATGGATGTGAAATGAGTGTACTATGTTTGAAAGTAAAGTAATTCAAATAAATAAATAAATATACAGTCCACATTTAAATAAGCCTATCAGTTTTAATCATTGGTCCTCCGGGCCGGATTCGAATCGAAGTCGAATGACTCGAAGTTCGAATGAGTTACCAAGAGTCTCATGATCTGCCTGGAATGGAAGCCTTACTCGAACTTACTTCTTCACATAATGGTCACGAGGGAAGTTCAAACCAGTTTCAGAACGCATGCTGTGCATTCAAGGATATCCAATCACATGTTCTACTAGCAACAGCAATAGTCCTCATAAAAGATTGTAATGGCAAGCTTCAAGAGTGTAGAGCTCTTTTTAGACAGTGGAAGTCAATCTAACTTTTGTACTGAAGATTTAGTACAACGATTAGGATTAAAGAAACATAGGAACCCCATTTCAATTCGAGGTATCAATAACGTAGCCTCAGAATCAAAGCATATGGTTGAATGCCAACTGCAATCTAAAGTAGGCAACTTTATAGACGGTAGGTTTAACTTAGTCTTACTAGGCCTGCGAGATGCGCCAATTGTATCATTTGAGGCGTCTAGGTCAACTAAGTGTTGTCTAGGTTCTAACAAGCCTGACATAGTTGCTCTAAGGTCATGAACCAGAGTTTCAATGGTGATCCTCTCTCCTTCATGGTCTATGTTTTCATCATGCAACTCTAGATTGGTTTGGACCTCATCAAACCTTGTCCAGGTTTCCAGTAACTGTTCAAGTCTAATTTGTATCTTATTGACATCCTGCGATATGTCGAGACTACTGACAAACGTCTGAATTCGTGAAATGGTAGCTTTGTGAATTCCCCTTTGCTTGACCCAAAGCTTGATTTGTTTTGTGTCCATGTTGAAAGGCTAAAGTAATAAATAGTTTGTCTGACCTGTTTTCTGCTGGTTGCTGACACTGTCGAAGCAAAGCAAACTCGTGATAAATCTGGCGCGGTTGGACCAATGATTAAAACTGATAGGCTTATTTAAATGTGGACTGTATATTTATTTATTTATTTGAATTACTTTACTTTCAAACATAGTACACTCATTTCACAATCATTTCAACTCGTTCGGATGCATCTGAGAAACCATGAATCTGTATGTCTATGATTGGTGCTTTGCATAGAACTAATCGGTCAATTTCAATGTTGTTGACAAAAGGAAGTTGTTGGTGAAGCTTGTTCCATTCCATCAATAACTCTTGTGGTAGTCGATCATCCCAGTCTAGTTTATGAAGCCATAACTTCTGTAGAAATATCTTATGTAAAATCACTATTGGGCTGGACGAGACCTAATGGATCAAATATCGACGCAATGATTGATGAAATCTTCCGTTTTGTAACATTCGTGGTCAGACACTTGATTGTGCGAATATGAAGAGCTTTTGTTTTGTACGAGAAACTTATCTGACTTCGGATTCCACAATAAACCAAGTGTTTTAACGCTGTCTGTGCGATCAAATTGAAGAGGTAACTGGGTTTCTCTTGTACTCTGTAGGTATTGCTTAAAAGTAACTCGGGACAGTTTGAACACCATTTTTCTGAGTGGGAATCCTCCACTATTTAATAGCATGGTCCAGGTCATCTTGAATTTGAAGAGCATCCTGGATATTGTCACAGCCACTGAGCAAGTCATCAACGTAAAAGTCTCGTCCTAGCACTTCTGTAGCGCGAGGATAGCTGCTAGCTTCTTCTTGGGCCCAAGTTGTTGTAAGCATCGTGTTGCCAAGAAGGGAGCTGAAGCTGTGCCGTAGGTGACTGTTGTAAGCTCGTAACATTTGACAGATTCTTCAGGCGATGTTCTCCAGAGAATTCTTTGATATCGAGTGTCCCGTGGATCTACGTTGACTTGACGATACATTTTAGCAATGTCAGCTGTAAATGCAATTTGATGTGTTTCTAAACCGTACCACGATTGACCACAAGTCTTGTTGAATAGTAGGACCCACCATCAGGATATCATTTAAGGATTTACCGTTCGTAGTTTTGGCTGAAGCGTCAAAACAACTCGTGTCTTGGTTGTGGTGCTGGAAGCCTTAAACACAGCATGATGAGGGAGATAGTATACTTTTGTCAGAATGTACACATGAATCTGTCTGCACTTGTACCATATGGCCTAGCTTTTCGTATTCTTCAAGAAACTTGTTGTATTCTCATCGTAGTTCTGGTTGTTTGTGCAGCCGACCTTCCAAATGTTTAAATCTGTAGCTTGCCTGATCGAATGAGTTACCAAGAGTCTCATGATCTGCCTGGAATGGAAGCCTTACTACAAATCTCCCTTTACTATTCCTTGTCACAGTTTCTTGGAAATGTCGCTCACATTTTTGTTCTTCGTCGGTTCTTGGCTTTGAGTGGACTTCCTCAAGTTCCCAGAAACGTTGCAGTTGCCGATCTAGACTGTCATCTGTTTGCAAGAAGTGTGCGGTAACAGATGCAGTAGAGGCATCGCCACATACTTGTTGGAAACGTCCTGCCAGTATCCAACCTAACTCTGTATCCTGTAGAATAGGATAATTATTCTCTAATCTGACTTTCGTCCAGCCTTAGAAGATGGAAAAAGAGTTCTGCCCCTATCAACAGATCAATCCTTCCTGGCTGGAAGAATGTTGGGTCAGCTAAATCGACGTCGGGTATATTCCACTGTTCATGTTCAATCAACATATCTGGCATCTGGCCGGTTATGCGTTGCAGAACCAAACAATGACAAGTTAGCATTGAATTTGCCTACTTTAGATGGCAGTTGGCATTCAACCATATGCTTTGATTCTGAGGCTACGTTATTGATACCTCGAATTGAAATGGGGTTCCTATGTTTCTTTAATCCTAATCGTTTGTACTAAATCTTCAGTACAAAAGTTAGATTGACTTCCACTGTCTAAAAGAGCTCTACACTCTTGAAGCTTGCCATTACAATCTTTTATGAGGACTATTGCTGTTGATAGTAGAACATGTGATTGGATATCCTTGAATGCACAGCATGCGTTCTGAAACTGGTTTGAACTTCCCTCGTGACCATTATCTGTGTTGTCACATAATGGTGGCAGGAGTAGAAATTCTCTGAACCATGTCAGAAGAACCCACGTGCTCAAGATGAGAATTGTGTAACAGAGTATGATGTTTTTTGCCACACTTTCGGCAACCCTTTGAGTGGCATATGACAACGTGCCCAGTGCGAAGACAGTTGAAGCATAACCTGTTGTTTTGTACACAATATTGTTTCTGAGCTAGGCTTAAGTTCCTGAACTCATCACATTTGTACAACGAATGTGATTCATTGCAACTCTGACATTTAGGTACAGTTGTGTCTGTAGGCCTAGAAATGTATGCATTAGACTTTCTATCGCTTGGATTGAATCTTCCCTTGACTTCAGCAGTAATGAACTTACGATCTGTACAATTACTGTTACTGAAGGGTTGAACCCTTTTCTAGAGCTTGTCTTCTGTGTTCAAAAAAAGCGATGAAAATATCAGTGATGGGAATGCTTGATCATTGAGAGTGAGTGCCCATTCTTTGCGTGTATTACTATCTAAACGTCTGGTGAATAGATGTAACAATATGACTTCTTCCAAAGGTGTTTCAATACTAAGGGCCTTAAGAGCATTTAGATTACTAGACACTGTGTTGATAAACTGTAACAATTCAGTAGCTGATTCTTTTTGTACTGATTTAATATCGATCAACTCCTTAAGATGTTGAGATGCTATCAGCCTTTTATTTTGATACCGATTTTCCAATAATTTCCAAGCCACAGTGTAGTTATTCTCAGTCAGTGGTAAATTTTGAATCAATTCTAATGCTTGTCCTGTTAGAACAGATATCAGATAGTAGTACTTTTCTATAATGGCCACATCGTTTGTTGTCGTGAACCATAGCTCTGAAGCTGTCACTAAACGTCAGCCACTTTGTATAAGAGCCGTCAAAACTAGGCAACTTTATAGACGGTAGGTTTAACTTCGACTTCGAGCGTATGGATCGTGTTTATATCTCAGGTTTAGTCAATGTTCAAAATGAAGTTAGTATTCATCTACTGTGCTCAAAATCAAGAGTAGCACCTGTAAAAAAAGGTAACTCTGCCCCGTTTAGAACTTTGTGGCGCATTGTTACTAGCGCAACTGGTACAAAAAACACTACCAATCTTGAACCTTAAGATTGACAGCATACATCTTTGGACGGATTCAACCATTGTTCTATCATGGTTATCCTCGTCTTCAAATCGATGGGAAACATTTGTTGCGAACAGAGTATCCAAAATTCAAGAATACACTAATTTTAAAGGGATTGGAAACATGTAATTTCCAAACACAATCCAGCAGATCTTATTTCAAGAGGAACTGATCCTAAAACACTTAAACAACTTGATATATGGTGGCACGGACCTGACGGGCTACAGCAACCTACTTTTATCGTGGCCCTCATCCGTCCCATCATTGAACAGTGACAATTTCATATCCGAAAAACCGTAGAATTGTCAACACCATGTTAGTTACTAATACTGAAACCAACCGAGATTATTTCCAAATACTCGTCACTCTCGAAACTGACACACGTAGTTGCGTATTGTTTGCGATTCAACTTCAATTGTAAGAATTCGATGTCAAAAAAGTCAGGTGTGCTATCTGCTGAGGAGCTGCAATCTGCTCTCAAAATTTGCATTAAATGTGTGCAAAAAGATATTTACCTTCGTGAAATTAAAGAGCTTCAAGACAACGGTCAAGTTTCAAAGAAAAGCTTACTGTTAAATCTTCATCCATTTTTAGACGATGAAAGTTCCTGCAAAGTCGGTGGGAGATTAAATAATTCAGAACTTCCATACGATAACAAGCATCCACTTTTTTCTGCCCCCCAAATCATGATCTTACTAAATTGATTATCAATTCTGAACATCTCAAGCTACTTCATGCTGGTCCGCAATTGTTAACTGCATCATTGCGCCAGCAATATTGGACCCCCAGAGAAAAACAAGAAATCAAGAATTGCATTCACAAATGTTTACCTTGTTTCAAACTGAAGGTATCAACATCAAACCAATTGATGGGTAAATTACCTAAAGCCCGTGTTCAACCATCTCGTCCTTTTGTGAACACAGGAGTAGATTATGCTGGTCCCTTTTCAATAAAGACTGGATCAGTAGCAGCAAAACTACATCAAATGCTATTTTTGCAATATTTGTATGCTTTGCAGTAAAAGCTGTAACACTTGGAACTAGTGAGTAATTTAACGACTGAAGCCTTTATAGCAGCGTTAAGAAGGTTTACAGCCAGAAGAGGCAAGTGTCTACACTTTACAGTGACAATGCTACGAACTTTGTGGGCTCAAACCGTAAGCTTCAAAGTTGCGTAGGCTGTTCCTTACCGAATCGTTCTGCGATCAGATCAAGGAATATGCTGCTAAAGAACAATTTACGTGGCCACTTCATTCCGCCCAGTGCACCACACTTTGGTGGTCTCTGGGAAGCTGCAGTGAAGTCCATGAAATTTCATTTGAAACGTGTGGGTAGGGACGGCTACACCTGACGTTTGAAGAATTAGCTACTCTACTTTCTCAAAATTTAAGCATGTATGAATTCCCGTCCTCTTACCGTTTTGTCAAACGATCCTAATGATCCCACGTTTTTAAGTCCAGGTCATTTTCTCATAGGCGCTCCATTAATAAGCCTACCTGAGCCAGACTTGCTTACAACGTCGACAATCAACCAGTTAACACGTTGGCAAAGAGTCCAAAAATATGCACCAGCAGTTTGTGGAAAATGTGGTCAAGGGACTACCTCAACGGACTCCAGCAACGACAGAAATGGTCTACTTCCCAAAACAACCTACAACCGGGAATGGTGTGCCTTTTTTCGAGATGATCGTCTGCCTCCTCTCCAATGGAAACTGGGGGTCGTAGAAAGGGATCTGCCCAGGGAGTGATGGGCTAGTTCGAGTTGTCAACATACGATTAGGTCGCAAAGTGATGAAGAGACCAATTCGTCATTTAATTCCTTCTCCCCACTCAATGTCTTTTGTAATACTTCTTTGTATTTGATCTCCAATCCCAAAGGGGGGAGTATGTTTGAGTTTTTGAAGGCATAATATTGTTATGCATTGTGAGGGCTGTGACCTCACATCATGTTTTTGTTATTAAATTTTTTTTAGTAGTCACTAGCAACGAACGAGTTTTAAATGGATTGAAATGAGTGTACTATGTTTGAAAGTAAAGTAATTCAAAAAAAATAAATAAATATACAGTCCACATTTAAATAAGCCTATCAGTTTTAATCAATGTGTTTTAGTTAATAATATTTACACCTACTGTTTTGTATTATTATTAATACATAACTTTCTATATAAATGTTATGTTGGGTATTTTAAATGACTTATTGAAATGTTTTTTTGTTGTGTATGTTGTTGGACACTAATGTGATCGGGCCACAAGAAATACAAAATCCAAATCATTCAAGTCTGACCTCTAGTAGGCCTACTTATTGGACAAATCCTTGTTTTCCCTTGATGAGTTCCTACCCCTCCACTTGAGTTGGTGACGTACGTTTTTTATAAAAACAATATTTATGTATTTGTATATTGTAATTGATACTTTGTTAGTTCGTATTAAAGCTTGTGTATTTTGATTTTGTAGTACCATTGACTGGTAGCAAACAATTCAAGAGTACGTACATGTCCTATAAGTAGGGTCGGTGTTTCCCATAAAATACCGGTAGTAGCCGCTTGCCCAGGCTATTAGGCTAACAAATTAACTAGGGAAACGCCAAAGTCGTTGTTAAACGAGTGAGTGAGCCATGTGTATATAGTACCCGCAGTGTTGGGGAAGGAACTTTTAAAAAGAACGCGTTCTTTTTTTGTGAACTTGAACTTTTAAAAGTTCTTTCCGAGAACGAACTTTTCAGTTTTTTGAAAGTTCATTTGAAAGTTCTTTCCGTGCGTCGAGCAGCCGTCGATTCGCCGCTGTCGACGCTAAAAACAATAACAAATCGTTGTTCCATCGTTGGCCTATGTTGACGTACGTTCAGCTGATTTTGACAAGGTCACGCACGATTCACGAAGTCTAACTTAGTTAAAAAGATGCACGCCAACTAGTTCGGAAACAAATAAATTTTAGAAGCCTAAAATGCTAAGTATCTGCTGTAATTTTACAAGCTGGTCGACGAGAATGTAATACAAATCATCAACAAGATCAAAGACAGCTCAACTATCGTCCGACCGCCGCCCCCCCACACCGGTCAAACCCTGTTACTAGACCACCAGCAGAGCTCGAATTTCATAACTAATGCAACTTCTTTGGCAAATATGAAGCCCATCTCCGTGCTTCGTGTGCGTAATAATATAGTTTCAAAATTTTATCTGGAAGTCGTATTGTTCTTATTATTACTATCATAAATCAATTCCAAACATTTTGTTATTACCGAAAATAACATCTGTGAATAGTTTTCGCGGGTGGCTAGCAGTTTTTTTTTATTTGCGACTGTCGAGCAGCTGGTCGGTTGTGCAAGCGCTCTATATGTCAGCTCATCAGTTTAGCCATTGAGAAATAAAGTTTAGCACTGGTCTGCTATCAAACAAGGTCTCAGCTCGAAGCTTCCAATGTTTATGTTGACACTTGACAGTAGATTACGCGTTAGACTGCAGTGGCATATGCAAGAATATATTTTAGATGGAACTATTACCTAACATCATCAATAATAGTTGTGTAGCTCGCTCCTTACTTTGTTTGGGGGGGGGAGGGGCTCCAAGTTGCTTAAGTATGTGTTAGGAAGCACATTAGGATAATTTAATACAAGTTGTCTTCAAGTACCTACCTATATTTAAATGATTGAATATTGCACTTGTGTAGGTGTAGACAGATTTGAATTTAACTATAGCTTGTACATAGTAAAATGGGTAGAAATGGTGAATTATTTTGGCCACTTACTAAGGCTATGCTAATGCATTGAAGCAAAAAATTAATTTGGTAATTAAATTGCCTAGATTGCCTAGATAGGGCCTACATAAATACAAAAACAACTTATAGATTTTAAGATTTTTGTTAACTACTCGAACTCTACTTGAAAAAGTGATACTTCATTTCTCGCCAACCTTTAATAAAATAGTGATATTTTTACAAAAGAACTTTTAAAAGAACTTAGTTCATATTTGAACGAGTGAGCGTAGCGAACGGAGTGATCTCCATTCGACTTCAACGGCCCTTATTGTTTTTCTGCGTGCGTGCTTGTACGTTGAAAATCAGCCGAATCGCTAAACAGATTGCGCTGAAATTTTAAACAGACATCCGGTACGAGTTTATTGAGAACTGCTAACAAAATCAGCAAGATTCATAGCAATTTAAACCTACAAGAAATAATAAACTGAAAAATAGACTTCCAATGTTTAGAAATTATTTTAACGACAATGTTTTAGATTTTGAAAAGATATTTTTTGTTTGTTATTCGCCTGGCCGTGAAATGCCGTGCCCATGCAAGGTTTGTCGAATGTTGCACGTCAAGGTACCCCCAAATTACGCTCGTAGATTGAGTAAACCTTGCAATATTTTCACGTATTTCGTACTGGCTATGTTCACCATAGTAGGCCCTATTGCCACAGATCTAGGTGCCCGTTAGGGCGCCGCAGCCAAGCCGCGGTGCGCTAAACACTCAAGCACCTTATACACCAAGCAGAGTTGGGGTGATTTCGAGGTGTTACCCAGCCGTCATGTAACGTGATGTGAACTTGAAAACTATCACAATCGATGGGATTTAGGTACCTGACAACACATGCCAAATTTTATTGGGGTACGATTATTCCTTCTTGGTGAAAAAATGGCTTGAAACATGCTCAAAATCACTTTAAGGATGTTAGCTACTGCCTACTACTGCCTACTACTGCCTACTACTGCCTACTACTGCTCACATCTAATACGTCGGCCCGCGATTCTGACCAGACGGGTGGGACTACAATGTTCATATTTTACATGGACATTAAGGTTATAGAATGATAGTCTCTTTTGAAAAAAAAAGTTGAAAAAGTTTGTTGGAAGGCTTCCAAATAAAGGTTTTAAAATAAGCCTTAAACACTTGGCATACAATCAACAAGTAACCATAGTTACTTGACACTTGTTGACGGTATAAGCAGAGTTAGGCGGGAAAGTGCGATACGTAAACAAATAGCGGACATTTAAAATTTTTCTTCTTTGTGTGGAACGAGAAAAGGTGTCATTATACTCTCTCATAAAAACAAATCAGAAACCGTCCCTGGGCTAGGCCCAGATGTGGAAAATTATTTATAATGCAAAAGTGTAGGTCTAAAGTTCCATTTGGCTATAGGACTAGTAAAATTCATACTTACATTACATGTTTGACAAGCCTAGCCAACCCTATGCCAGCACAACATTATGAACTTGCTCAACTGTTTGTTTACATAATTGCAACAATCAAATCATTTCATACAACTTGTCTTTCGATTGGCCGGCGTTTATGAAGGCACTGCCATCTAGAATAAATATAGAACTTTTTCGAGCTCTTTGCTATACGCAAATCTTTTTAAAGTGTTTGGATTTCGTGATACTCTTTCAACCAATGCTTTCAACTCACAACCCATGACGTTTTCCACGATACCGTTCAAGAATACCAATTCCTTCGAAAACGAAAACGACTTCGTTTTCAAATTGCGTTTTCAACTCATCTCCCACGAATTCTCAAGAATTGGGGTCCAGTCCTTATATACCGTCGTTATACCATGGTTATACCACCTATACCCAGGATGTACATGAATCCGGGTCTAGATATTTTACATCCTATATTGTTACTGCTAATACCATAGAATTTAAATCAACTTTGATAAAAATATTATATTTTAGCAAATAATTTTGTAATGGAACTTGAAAAAGTAATGAGATCACACACATAACAAAAACTTGTAGAAATACAGCCAAACCTTAGGCCTACACACTCAAAAAAAATGAGATCTAAAAAAAGGGCCAAGCTCATCTACCCTTCCACATAAACGTACAGTGTCCCATAACAGCATCCTCAAAAAGCTTGGCAAAATAGAATTTGCATGTTATTACGTTTAAATTAATTAGAAAAAAAGAACTTGGATAAACTATTACGTTAAATTAATAATCGCAAATTCTATTTTGCCAAGCTTTTCGAGGATGCTGTTATGGGACACTGTACGTTTATGTGGAAGGGTAGATGAGCTTGGCCCTTTTTTTAGATCTCATTTTTTTTGAGTGTGTAAGGTTTGGCTGTATTTCTACAAGTTTTTGTTATGTGTGATGGACTACACTGCGCTATATGCATTTCAAAACATGTTTAATTATTTTTGAAATACAATCTAGAAATTCCAAAATCTTTCCCGACCAGGGGATTGAACCCACTTCTTTCACATTTCGGCTACAAGGGCGCCTTAGCCAACTAGACTAGGGAAACGCCAAAGTCGTAGTTAGACGAGTGAGCGAGTCATGTGGTGAGTACCCGGGAACATTTGCATTTAAGTTTGATAATTATATTCGTATAAATAATAGTTTTTTTAAAGTTTAGTTGGTACACGGGGACGGGCGCGTCAACTGTAAGGTCATAATGCGCCTCTCTAGCCTATGATAGGCTAGGTAGGCGGAGGCCTAAGGTAGGGGGAAGAAAAGTAATGTAACCGGGTACTCAACACATGGCTCACTCACTCGTTTAACAACGACTTTGGCGTTTCCCTAGTTTAGACGAACTTGAACTTTTCAAAATTTTACGTTTTAAAAGAACTTGAACTTTTTAAAAGTTCATTATTTGAGCTGTGAACTGAACTTTTAGAAAGTTCATTTTAAAAAAGAACTGACCCAACACTGAGCACCCGGTATCATTCCTCATACTGGGCTAGATTCAGCCTTAGGTATAGGGGAGGAAAGGGGATGTTCCCGGGTACTCAACACTCGGCTCACTCACTCACTCGTTTATCAACGACTTTGGCGTTTCCCTAGTTAATTAAACGAGGGAGCGGAGCGACTGAGTGTCTCCATTCAACTCAAACGGCTGTCATTCTGTGATTCTGTGTGTCTGTACGTCGAAAATCAGCCGAACCGCTGAACAGATTGCGCTGAAATTTTAAACAGACATCCGGTACGAGTTTACTAAGAACTGTTAACAAAATCAGCTTGATCCATTGCGATTTAAGCCTACAATAAATAAAAATGGGATTTTTAATAATATCAATGGCATTTGTTTCGTAGCAGTTAGCGGGACGAGGTTGACACGGCCCGCATGGCCTAGTGGTAACAATTTAGCCTACCGCACGGATGGATGGGGTTCGATACCAGTCAGTTCTAACTTTTTCATATTTTTACACCCACATATTATTTTTGAGGGGTGTTAAATGGGAAATAAAAATTAGGTGATTTTGTTTTATCTTGGAAATTTGTTAATGTTTCACGCTAATACGTTTTGAATACGATTCGCATTTTGAATGTTCAATTTAAATAATTATTGTGGCAAGCAGAGTGAGTTCCTGTAAGGTGACCAGACGGTCCGGTTTTAGAAGTCAAAACACTTGGCTAACTCACTCGTTTAACAACGACTTTGGCGTTTCCCTAGTAATATTGTGTTTTCTGGGAACGATTCAAGGGGCATCTCTTTACCGGCCCCAGCCGCCCCACCAACCCTGTCGACCAAGCCAGGCTGGCTCATTCCACAGAGCTTTGATGTGCTCATGCGCAAAGACGCGACTGTCCTGGCTAGCAACGAGACAGCCGAGTTCTGTCCACTGTGGCAGGTCTCCACTCATCACAGTCAGTGTGCGGTAAGAAGACTCGACTGCGAAGATGTCTAAAAAAACCGTTCTAAAACCGTTTTCGTTTGCTACTCGAGTGTTCGCCGTGGTTTTCAAATGACAATTCATAGTACAAAACACGAGGCGAGTTATAAAAGTGTTTCTCATTACTAGGAGATTGAACGCCCGACTCCTTTAATCCTAATCATAAGATCTAAATTCTAATATGTCGAACGTCGAATCCGTTCCTATCAACCCATGTGTTTTTAATAAAAGTGAAAGTTTTGCTAAAATATGCGTGTTTTCACCATGGGAAATATAAATTACCGTACAGGTAGGAGGAGCCCTTCTTAGAAGCGAATAAATAAACCATACTGACACCTATTTTATCATAATTTATGTTGTTTTCAATCTTTCAAGTGTAATGTAGGTAACCCTACAACACAAGAATCCAACAAATACATAACCTTCTCCTCCCCCCCCCCCCCCCCCACCCCCCACCATAACCAAGCAAACTCCGGTGCATGAAATATTCTAATTTCTTTCCTTCTTCCTTTCGAGCTTTTAAAACCCCAACCACTTAACGAATACTTTCACACAATTAATTTAATATTGCAAAGAGTATAGGTGATGGTTAAAACAACCACAATTTCCGACCGAAGCTAACCTGCAGGGGCCCTAGATACCAGCCTAACTGTAACTGTATGAAGTTCACTAGGCCCCTATGCCCTAAGCTTATCTAATCCCGTAAAGGGGGAAGGGGGGAATGTTTCACCGACTTGATCTATGGAATTGGCTTACACTACACTCAGGTACTTTCTGTAGCAAAATGTGCGTTTAAGAGCACTTGCTGGCTGCTGCATTTTGAAAAAAACCAATAATTATCTTTTTATCAGAGAAAATGTCGTATTTTTTTGTAAAGTGTCTCGGTCATCATTGACAGGGACTTGGATACTGGGGGCATTCGCACCAGTATTTGTTGATTGCATTGCATTAAAAAGTCATCCAGTAAGTTAATTATTTTCATAACATTGATCATATTATAATAATTAATAAAACACGAACTTTAGTTAAAACAATTTTTCAACCTCATTTTTACTTGTTGGATTGAGCGTAGCGAGCGAAGCGATTGAGCGAACTTCAATTTTCACGACCCCCCCCAAAAAATTTAGCTTCGGTGTTTTTTTTTTGTTTGTTTTTTGTTTTTTGTTTTTTTTTTTTGTTTTTATTTTCTGTCCTGTTTGTTAACTCTCTCCCTCTCCAGGCAAACGGCATATCGATCTTGATGACAAATTGACAGGACCTTCGAAATCTCTGAACTTACAGGTGTATTGTTGTTTGGGTTACAATCTAAGAAATATTTCTCTCATGAATATCGTAACTTTGTAACGATTTTTTTTCGATTTTTAGTGCGATATTTTTTCGTCACATTTGTGTGCCAATTCCCTTGACCCAAAACGGGGTGGCCTATACAACTTTCATATTATACATGGACATTAAGGTTGTGATGTATTAACCTTTTGAAAGAAAAAAGTTGAAATGGTTTGCCAGAATCTATAGAAATAAAGCTTTTTACTGTAAGTTTTTTGATTTTTTGAGCTATATTTTCGTGCCATTTGGGCCAATTCCTGACCAAACGGGTGGGGCTACAAAGTTCATATTATACATGGACATAAAGGTTAATGGTGGATTATAGTAACCTTTGAAAGAAAAGGTTGAAACAGTTAGCCAGAATCCATAGAAATCAAGCTTTTAATATAAGTTTTTTTACGTAAATAATATCATTGACAAGAACAATAGAACTTGACAACAATCCACCTACAATACGTAGGCAACAAAACAAAAGCACTTGCAAAAGTAAAGATATTCCACGCAAACTAAAAACTTGAAACGCTCCATCCATCAACGGCGGCGGGACTTTAGCGTTTTCCTAGTAAGAAATGAATACATATTCTATAGGCCCTCGCTTTGTTGGATAACAGTATGGTTTATTAGGAGTGGATGGGGCCTCTCGCACCGCGGCATTACTTTTCCTAGGGGATGCGGGTGCCTAACTTTTAGTAAAGAGGGGCCGTAGTCGTCAAACTGAACTGTGATGTTGTGCTGCATTTTTGTCACCCAAACCAAAGATATCACTTTTTCTCCAAGACCAAGGGTGCGCGAGGCATACTTTTTATAAAAGGGGGCGTAACCGTCAAAACTGGCATGTGCGACTGGGCTTTTCATTTGTCCCATATCGTGAAACCGAAGATAGGGCCTATCACTTTTCTTTCTCCAAGGGTGCGAAGCCTACTTTTTGAAAGGGGGCGTAAACCGTCCAAACTGACATGTGAGTATGGCTTTGTCATTGTCCCATATATCACGTGGAAACAGAAGATAGCATTTTTCCGTCCCCTCCTAGGAATGCGGGACGAAGCAATCACAAGCCCCATCCATTCATCATAAAAAGAAACGTTAATTTTTTTAATTCTCTTTGTGTTGATATAAGAGGTCTACGTTTGTGATGTATTGTCCCAGGAGGTCGTCACATCCTTTGGTTTGGACGCTAGAAAGAACAAAGAAATAAGGTAGCGTGGTCTTGATATCGTGATGAACTTTTGTGAAAGGGGCCGGGGCATCCCTTGGAAACATTGCTGCATACACCGTAGTTTTGAGAAAGGGAAAGACACAAAGAGACGTTTGGCTCAGTTTTCCAAAACCCCACTAGTAGTAGAACTAACACTAGGTCACCACTATTCGTACCGAACAGTGGGTGGCTCAAGACTCTGATAGGGAGGGCAGGGTTTCGAATCCCTCCACCCACCGGCAATCATGATTAAAGTTTTTTTCCTGTGGATTGAGTAATTGTGGATATTCCTTTCACAACCTCCAATATATAGTCTACCCAAAGACGCTGAAAGAGAGTCTTTCATTGTAGGCTACCCTGGTGTACTTCCACAGAGGAAATATAAAACAAAATTTAATCATATTTTTTAAGAATTATGAAATGAAAAGAGTTTTCTTTCCGTAGCCAAGGATGACGCCCCCCCCCCCCCCCCCCATTACAAAAATCAGCAAAATTTTCAATAGTTTCTTAGAAAATGTTATCAATGAAGAATTGTTCATTTATAAAACAATCAGATTACTAACGAAATGAGTTTATAACAATGAATTATTCGCAATGGGCTATTGTTTGGCCTATCAGACCTTATTTTGCAGGTGGTGGTCTATTATTAGAAAACTGGTTAGAACACAACACTGAACCTGACACAAGAACTGCCATGCGTGGTGACCACGGGGTGGGTGTTTTCTCTCATTACAGACCCTACTTACTAACTTGAACTACTGAGTAAACCTACAACACTTTTTCCATTGGTCCCACCATTTAGTGCCTGGCAAACTAAGTTAAATTATTATCACGTAACCGACACGCTATAGCTAACTTGTACGCGCTGTGATTCGGGAGGTCCAAGGTTCGATCACAACCATTTGCAATCCTGACTGAAAGTGTGTTTCTCCCAGTTTCTTCCAGAGTCCTGCGAAATGCATAGAGATTGGAGTAGGCTACTACTCTACACAGCCCTTCTGGGCATTCCCCTCACAACGCATCCTACACCTCACACCCAGTGTAGTCCTTCCTAACCCTCCTATAACCCAATCTAACGACAACCTTATCAAAGGTCGTAACTCGTAATCCTTGCTAACCTACCCATACCCAACCAATGGTCCTAACCCTAAACATACTGGCCTCAAATAACAACCTTATCAAAGGCCCTAACCCTTTCTAACCTAACCAAAGAGCCTACAACCTAATCCAACTCAAGCAAAGAGCCCATCCCTTCCTAACTACCCTTAGGCCCTACCTAACCAAAGGGCATAACCTAACCTAGAACATAGTAGGGTACATACACAGCATTATTCATGGACCTAACACCCCACATTCTACACTTAGAAACCTTCCAAAGAGCCTACAACCCATTCTAACCCAACCAAAGGGCCCACCCCCTCCTTACCTACCCTTATCGAGCCAAAAAGGGCATAAACTCTATAGGCTAACCTAACCAAAGAAACGTTACACAGTATATGGGTCATTCTTGAAAAACTTGCCTTTTTGGAATTTATTTTTTTCAAATATAATTTTGATTTGTTGACTGCCTCGACTACATGATATTAAGCAGAAACCAGCTGTTGATACATAAACAGTAATGATTTGTAAGATTTTTTTATAAATGGCACGGGAAAAAAAGATAGGTAGGACAGCATACAAAAAAACTCACCTGTGTTACTTTTTTTGTTTAATGTTTTTAGTGACAAGCAGTTCCTAGATTTTCTTGAAGAGATAAATTATAGAAAATGTTCATAGTATAGTTTAAGAATTTATATGTATTGATTCATTCAAGAAGTATTTGCTACACAAAAAATGTGTTTTTACTCACCTTTGTTACTAATGATCAATTTTTCAACTCATTTTTTTACTTTTTATTGAGAAAAAATTTGTTTGTATTGATTGTTTTAGATGTATCACAGTACTTTAACTAGGCAAACAGCATACATGCTTAACAATGGTCACTTTTATCACAATTATTCCTGAAATTTGAAATTATATGCGGTAACATAGGTGAGATATGGTAACAAAGGTGAGATTTAGTAACGTAGGTGAGAAATATATTTTCCTATTTAACACAAAAGCCTTGAAATTCTACATCAAATGTAAACTCATCTCTTCGAAGTGGTCTTGGCAACCCTAATGTACTGAAATTTCATATAATTACTCACCTATGTTACTCAGAATCTCACCCGTGTTACTTTTTAGTAACAAGAGTGAGGGTAACAAAAGTGAGATTTTAACCTAAAAATATTCATAATTAATGTCACACATGCTTGTTTTCCTTGTCAGTATTATCAATGGGTTCTGGTATTGACTGCCCTGTTAAGTAATTTATAGTAAATAATGTAGTACCTAAAACATTACCTCAAATTATCTAGGTAACAAAAGTGAGATTGAATTAAAATACTCCCATCAAATTAACAGTAGAAAGATGATAATTTTCTTCATTTACATGATACACACATACCAGCCATCTTGTTAGACAGGAAACCACAGCCTTGTCATGCTTGCACTGAAGGGTTCTGTTTAGGGCGGGAATTTTCAAATGCAAACTTGGTAACAAGAGTGAGGTAACATAGGTGAGGCAACAATAGAGACACGCATAAAATATGTCCCAACAATGAAATTACTGGAATGATACTTCATTTATGATACCTAAAAGATAGGTTAAGGTAATATTGATGTCTTAAAATTAAGCATACGGTTATTATATAACTATTTCTAGTACAAAATGAAACCGGAAAGTTTAGATTCTTGTCTAGGACACAACTTTTATCACACTTTTGAACAAGTTTATTTTAATTTTTGGTACTAATTTTTTGAACAGAAGTATGTGAATATGATTTTTGAATTCAGAATTAATGCTTCAATAATAAGCTATTAAGGGTTTAAAACTTGTATGAATATTTAAAAAAATAAAAAATGTGAAAGTGAAGTGACGGGGTTTGGGCAAGTTTTTCAAGAATGACCCATATCCCAACTATAAGTCCTAAAACCCTTATTCTAGCCTTAGAAAACCGTACCAAAGGGCTTAACAGTTCATAATAACCTCTAACCTAACCAAAGAATAAGCTGCAGGCGAGGCCTAACCCACACTAAACCCACTTTGGCTAGGTTAAGGTAGGTAAGGATGGATTAGGCCATTTGGTAATTTGTTATCAAAGTTGCCATTTCCATTGGGTTCTTAGGTTGGGATAGGGTACCAGGTGAAGGCTCCCGACTCCTGTCCCACAACTAGGGCCTACCCCTTTTCCATCTACGCCTATTATACGGGCCTATGTATATACGTAGGCCCTTCGATCAAAACTCACAGATTAAGTAGGTATCGTAATCTTTTTAGAACAGGTAGCCTACCTATTCAGAACACTGATAAAAGAGATATCAACGCGGGTATGCGACGTAGAATAGGCTACGAGATTATGACCGGGTGACACATTCCAACGTTTTCTATGAACTGTTCACGTAGGTACGTTTTTAGGCCTAGGTCTAGCTCTGGCACTGTTTCACTCCCCCTATACCCAGCACACGCCCGAAGTCCTAGGACAATCTTTTAATTTTTTAATTGATAGGCTATGTATAAGTAGCTACAAATATCTACAATAGGGCCTAAATACAAAGTAGGTGCTGTACCTTACCTTCAATTCAAGGGTCGCATCCGTAGGCCTAGCGATGTCAGGCGGGTGTAGGGCCTACCCACCCTTACCAGTAAATCCAAACGCCAAATTACAATTTGTTTTTCACTTCATTTGGTCCAAAAAAACGATCACTGACTTCGAACTATGACTCATTTTGAAAGTAAAATTACCGATAAACATTATTTACTCAGTCTTAACACTCGTTACGCGTTTATTACAGAGATATGATCACTTTAGTCGGACAGTCAACAGGTTGAAGCGACGGTTACAAATTTTCACAATCTACAAATATCGGAAGACCCTAAGCGAGCGCTGTGATTGGTCTAGGCATAACTGACACTCTAGACACGATGTAAACTCGCCTGTCATTGGCTGAATTGATTTTTCTCAGCCAATAGAAAAATTCGTTTCTTTTCCGCTATAACTCAACTAACCGTAGTGTTTAAAATTTGAGAACAACAAAATTGTATGAAATATAGGCGTAATAATAAATACACAAATAAATAAATAAATAAATAAGGAAAAAAAGGAAAAAAATAAGAAATTAATTATTAATAAAAAAATAAAAAATAGATAGACCGATAGATAGATAGATAGATAAATAAATAAATAAATAAATAAATAAATAAATAAATAAATTCATTAATAAATAAAGAAATAAAGAAATAAATAAATGAATAAATAAATTTAAAAAAGCTTATTACAGCTTTTACCATTTGTGTACATGATTTATATTTATATAAATAGAAGAATAAAACCACCTTCAGTTTTCCCGCTTTGTCCTATGATAATCAAAAAACACCATTGGTACTACTGGATCCGTACTAAGGTTGGCACCTTCCACATCCACCGGGCGGCCATCTTAATTATTGTTTTGATTCCTACTTTTGAGGAGGTTCTTATGTCAGAATTAATTTATTTTGTCTAGGCCTAGTTATTTGAATTTATTCAAAATGAGTGAAAATGAAATGGTTTACGGCACAACTTTGTCGTTGGAATCAATTAAGGTTATGGCTGAAAGTACCGGGACCCATAATTTGCCAGATGAAGCAGCCAAAGAACTTGCAGATGACGTTACTTACAGGTTAAAGCAGATTTTGCAGGTTAGTATTCCCTTTTTGCGTGGGGTAGGCCTAGCTAGCACTAGGCCCTAGGCCTATGAAGTCTCTGTGGACACAGAGGAACGTAAAAGAGTGAGTGGCTTTGTGAGTTTATTAAACTTGAATTCGCTAAGAAACGTCTAGGCCTAGGCCTAGGCCTAGGTCGTCTGCATTCTGTCCAAATGCAGCCAAACGTTACGCTCAAACTCAAATGTAGGCTAGGCCTACCGATTTAAACTTAAACATTTTGTGTATTTAATATCCAAAATTCAATGCTTGCACGGTACTGTTTCGGTTAAGAATGGCCAACTTTTCACCAGCACTTCCACCGAGCCGTACACTCACTGTAAGTAACCTTACAAAACCTTTAACGTCGCTATTTTAAACAAAAAAAAACTTCAAAACCTTTAATGTCGCTATTTTAAACAAAAAACCTTCAAAACCTTTAACACACACAACACAGTTGACAAGTGTTTAAAAGTTGGCCATCCTTAACCGAAACAGTGCCGCTTGCACAGTAACAGTAACGGCAAGTTATTCCCTTAGTGTATTTGGTACTTCTTCGGTTGGTAACCCCCAACACATTTATACTGCACAGCTAGCCTAGGCCTACAACACCTTCAATATTGCTATTTTAAATATCTAGGAGTTTCAAAGCAAAAGGTTAGATTATCTTTAATGGGAGGCTTTGCCCCCAACCCCTACCGGGGCTTTGCCCCTGTACCCCAGAGAAGTTGGGGGCTAGGCCTACCAATCAAAGGAGTGCCGTGTATTTAATATCTATTGCAGACCGGCCAATTGGCCAAAAAAAGTCATGGTAGATGGCAGCACTACAAAAACAACATGGCGGATCATTGCGGTATAAAGTGATCGCACTCCATCTCCACTCATGTATTTTCGGGTGCAATTTGTCCAATACAAATAATCTGTAATGTCAGAAAACCCTAAGGTTAGGTGGGACAAAGTTATAAGGTTTATAGGTGATGGCCTACGGCCGTAGGCCTATAATTAAGGAGGGGGAAGGTGTTTAGGAAGCAAATCACATAGCCTAGCCTACTAGGGCCTAAACCTACGGTCCTATGCTGTGGGATTAAAGGCAGAAACAGACTGCTTTGAGACTTTTACACTTTGTTTACAAACCTAAAAATTTACGCCGCCTCACAAATTGGAAGTAGGCCTAAGTATAACAGTACGTGATGATTAGGCAGCTGCTTCTGGCCATTACTTGCTGTCACCTTGACATTGCCTAGACTAGGCCTACCTAGCCCTTAGTTCCTTCCTTTACCTATTTATTGTCTATTCTATTCAGTAATACAATTCAATGATTGTTACGAGGTACATAGAGAACCTGATTAGTTACGATTTACATCAACTCACTTGAAGATCAGCTGCACCGATCTTGAGAAGAAGTGGCGGGCAAGCTAAAACTGACTGCAGGAACTTTGTATGTTCCAAGACCAAAGAAGGATATATGTGCTACGTTAAAGGAACGGCCGTTCCTGGTGAAGAAAAGAGTTTTAAGTGTACATTCTTGGCCTAGGGCCTAGGCTTACAAACTGTGTTTTTTTTTATATCTAGGGCCTAGGGCGACTATAGTCTAGGCCTAGGCCAGCCCTACGCCCATTTTGACAGCTCGCGGCTAGGCCTACCCTAAAGGCATCTCTGCAAGGGCCTAGGCATAAGCAATGGATTTATATTTCTTCATTGCCATTAACCTATTATTTTAAATATTTCTTGGTTTGTAAAGTATGAGCCACACACATAGGCCCTACATACTTTGTAATAGGCCTAGGCCCTACCCCCTATGCATAGGCTAGCCCTAGTAGTTTTCCCGATTTTCAATACGTGTGCCCATCTCTTTCTAAGCATCAGGTCTTTAAGAAAAAGATGGAAACACACAACTTTCCCCTTACTGTTGCATTTAGGAACGGAGCAGTAGCTATTACAAACATTTGTATTTGCTATAGAGACATAATAACGAAGTCAACGAGCCTTGTTTACTTATGGGATGATCGCCGCCAATTACAACCAATACCGCAATGCGTAGTACACGCGCCGCCGCCGCAGCGCTTCGATAGACTTTTTTTCGCGAATTCTCAAGATTTCATTAGGCCTCCGCCTAAGCCCATTGTGGTAGGTACTTCCGTAGGCCTACTTGGCGGGTCCCAACTTTTATACACTAACAGAAAGGATTTCGGGTGCGCTCTTTTCGAAAATATCCTAGAACTAGCGCGGCGCACTGTAGCCAGCGGAAAGTTCGGCTAACCTAACGAAAGTAGTTTTGTAACGGAAAGAATTTCGGGTGTGTATGTTTTCATTGAAAAAAAAATGTTGGGACCCGCCAAGAACAGAAGTGCCCCTATTGTGGTTCCACGACGCGAGGTTGGCTAGCATGCGGGAGGAGCGTAACGAGCAACTGGAGATACAGTTACAGTATTGGAGGCGAGTTAATCGGGGTTGCTGACCGTTTTGCTGCTGAGACCCAATATTTGAATTGTCCATTTAAAAATTGATTAACTTAGCAGATTGTTAAAAATGGGCCTTTACCAACCCAAAATTGCAATTGTTTATAGAAACAAATTTTAATAAGGAAACTAATTAAAGATTTTCTTGGCGGTATCATGTTTAACGATCCGTTAAGTGAATCAATTCACGATTGCTTAATGAATGATTTGTTGATTACAATAATGTGTCTACTAGCTAAACCATTTCCAATCAGAATGTGGATTTCATTTTCAAAATCATGTCCAAATTGTTTTCTACAACCTTTACGGGCTATATCCCAAAATTGTTATCATGATAACAAAAATAAAATGTGTAGTGCTACAAAGTATGCTCTCCTCTAGGGCTATCGATTGTTCCTCCATCCCATAAAGAGAAGTTGGAATATATCTGTGGATATTTTTGAAGTTTTGTTAAGCCAAATTTCTAATTTCAAAGTAGCGATAATTTTTTTGTACTAGACCGGTTAAAAACACGAACAATGCAATGTTGTTATTCTATGGTTTCCGCCTTTAGATCCCAGCTGGACTCGGCTCTCATGGAAAACGAAAAGATTAAGAAACTTTATGTGGAAGTTTGTGCGGCTAAAGATGACGTCCTTGCAGAGCTGAATAGTGCTAAGATGGAGAAAGAGACCTACATGAAGAAAGTGGCAGATGAAATAGAAAAAGGTATACTATTACATCTTAGGGCAGATATAGGCTACACTAGGGATGGCATAGTGGAATCAATAAATCGATTCTGGATCGATTCCTATGTACGGATCCAAATTGGAGGAATCAATTCATCACACAACAGTTTAACTTTAAACGCAGAGCAGGAACCATGTATCTACTGTCCCTCGGCCCTGTCAATAGTGATTTCCTGTGCACGAATTCACATTATTATGTCATTTGTCCAGCCATTTACATACCTCCCTTCTGTTACTGTCCATGCCCTCTGGCATTTTGTCAATCGCTTCCTTTAATCTAGCACATAAAGCAGGTGTCGACTGTCCTGTACTCCGTCGTTACATAATGTAGTCAACACTAAAAAAAATGAAGGAATACCTGTTGTATAACCATTTATTTAGTATTTGCTATTAATTTGTTCAGGATGTGAAGAGTAGGGCCCTAAAATGATGAACTGAGTTAGGTTTACACTACTTGTCTAGACGAGACGCCATCATGCACTGCCTTCTCAGGTTCCACTGCAGCCTGTGCATCCAGCAGGCCTAGGACACTGGGCGCGCCAATTCAAACAATTTACCTTTGACTACACTCGGCCATTTCCTGACATATTAATTGTCCTCAATTAGATGTACCAGTAGGTAGTTCACACAGTCAAGAAATAATCTCACTCTCTTATAATCTAAAGTCTACAGTTAATCTACTCCTCGTAACAGTTTTGAGGTTCTACTCAAGTTCAATAGTCTACAGTTAACTAATCCTCATAACAGGTTGAGGTACTACAAAATACAAAATCTACGGTTAAACTATTCCTCTTACGGTTGAGATTCTCAAGATACGAGTATTATTCGCCAATTAACTAATATATTCACATCAAATTTTTAAACATAGTCTTTCAGCTTAGCTGGTTTTCGAGTCTGCCGTTTTGTTCTCCCCTCACTCGTTCCCGGTGCCGGGTCCTCCGGTTCTGGTGGTGGATCAACTTCAGGCTCGGTTTCTTCTCCAGAACTGTTTTCGGACTCGTCTCCGTCGTCGACTGAAGTTTTGTATCCCCAGGGCTTGAGCTGCGACTCGTGAGCTGTTGTCGCGTAGAAACGACCTCCCTCGGCTGGTCTTAACTGGGATATCCTATAGGTAGGCCTATGGCCAGGTAAGTTTTCTGTTATGACCAGGCCTCCAAAAATTTACCATAATGTTAGTAGCCAGCCAAATTTTCTAGTAGCCAGAACACTTAGGCCTAATTGTTCAACCAATGCATCGCCATCGAGTCGACAAATCTAATATAAATATAATGTAACACAGTCTTGCGGCCCTGCGGGTGGGTGGCCTACCTGTCACGATGATTTACTGCACTTTCCAGCTGTTGAAGTAGACTCAGGTAAAGTGTGTCGCTTGTGACCTTGTGTGTGCCTTGTGGTTTTGGCAGAGAAGTACCACTTGTCCACTGCCTTTTGAGGTTGGAAATCTTGTAGTGAAGGTCCATTGAGATGGATCATCATTAAGTTGTTTAATGTAGATGAATCAATGCATGAACGCTTGTCGTTTTTTATCATTTTCATGTGACTGAAGCCACGTTCACAAGAGGCTGTTGAAGTGGGTAAAACTGCCATTATTGACAGCAAATGGCCAAGCACTGGAAATCTGTCTTGTCTGGCCAAAGCTTTTTCAATCAGTTCATCAATTGGCAAACCCTGACCCACTATTTTAAACTCATACCATTCTGCCATCAGAGATTGCTTTTTAGATTTATTTTCATCATCTGAATCACTAGGAAAGATGGCGCTTGAAGATATTTTGAACATAATGAACATTTTGCAATGCCATTTTCAAACTTTAACCATGTTAATTCATCACACCACTTTCTTGAAATAGCCTTTTCCCATCTTTTGTTTGTTTACTCTCAATAGAGTCGGACGATGCGCTCGTAGTCGCACTCGCAGTCGCAGGCCTAGGGTTAGGAAGAACTAGGCGGCGGTCTACTGATGATTCTTGTAGCCCTAGGCCTAGGCCTAGGCTACCCCTACCTCATCATGTTGTTGCACCGGTCCCGTAACCTCACTTTGATCTAGGCCTGCATCTTGGCCTGGGCTCAAACACGTCGCCGTAGACGGAACAGCACTTTTAAAGAACGAAAAAAGAGTCTTTTGTTTCCCTGCCATTACACTTGCATTGCATAACACAACACCGACGGCAAACACACGAGAACTTGAAAACTGAACACGCCACAGGTGGAAAACACTGATGTCAGTCTAAACTAGGCCACTAGGCACATTGACTGACGCCGTGATGGAAACGATTGTAAAACTCGACGAGTCGAAGCAGGCTTGGAATCGATCGATCGAACTGAATAACGACGTGGTGGTCACACTTTGATTGGTGCAGCGTGTGGCTTGGGTGAGCGGGTGGGGGATCGGCGAGGGCGGGTCGACTACGAAGCCACGCCCTAGCTAGCCATTGCCGCTGGAAATACGTATGTCGGATAGCGAGCGGGAAAATTTGAATCTGAATTTTTTTGGAAATATCCGTAGTACAGGCCCATATTGTGCTACATTATATGGGTCGCCAGGGTCAAATTTTTAGTCGCCAGTGGCGACCTGGCGACCGCATTTTTGGAGGCCTGGTTATGACCATTGGTCCTCGGAACTTGGCTTGCGTTTTCAGAGATTCTCCGGTCGGCGCTAGCTTCCTTCTGACGTAGACCACTTGCCCGACGTCGTGATACTTGCTAGTGGCTTGACGTTGGTCAGCATACACCTGGCTTGCGTATGGCGCTGTTGTCTCGGTTCCTATACCGTGTCGCTTCCACTCCGTCGCTATTTGGTTCATTGCCTCTCTCTTGACTGCAGTTGTTCGGTAGGGGCGTGATTGCACTGGCTTACTATCTGGAACCTCCACTTCGTCCATCTTCACAGCGTAGGTGCACCCTAATTCCTGTAGGCTAAGAGTAAAGCAATCTCGATAATGGCCAAGTAGCGGTAGCAGTTCGTCAACTTCCGTATCTTGTAATTGATCCCCCACATTCAGTTCATCTCTGGTTAAGAGACGAGTTGACTGATCTTCGGTTACATTTAATGACGCAACTACTTCAACCTCCTCACCTCTCGCTATGCAACGATTACTCTGCGGTTTAACGTCTTCTGTGCTAGCATTGAGAATAGGAATACTGCATTTTCCTCCTTGTATAATATTAAAAATAGGATCCTTATCAATCATATTCGTAGTCAGTACAGGACCGTTCTGACCGTTTGATATTACGTCAATAAAGTTTACTGAATTACCTTTCAGAGTTGTGGTTTCGGCAACTGTTAAGCTAACTCGGCCTGCCTTATCTCCGCTAGTGTCTGTGGTTAGGTTCTGAATGAGATCCGCATCTCGGCCGGTTATCACTACCTTATCGTCTATCTTTAGCAGTACAACCTGAGGTAAATCCAACCAAGATCTCCCAATAATCACGTCCACCGGTTGAACATCATCTTCCAGGACCATTATTTCTACATTTTTCCCACAAACCTCTTCTATCATGATGTCCACGTGCATTATGCCCATTGGTTTGAAGATTACAGCCCCAATGCCACACAGACTTTGGGTTGGTTCCTCCAACTTCTTACCAATTTTTATGGCAGCTGACGCTCTGATTGTACAACAAGCGGAACCACAATCGATCAAGCCTACTAACTTATGAGTCCCATCAATAACTACTTCCTTCAAGTAACGGTCTGATGTAGGCCTATTCGTTGAGTTAGTAACTGTGAATACATTCTTTTTACCTAGAGTTGGGCAATTTTCTTCCGCGTGTCCTTCCGTCTTACACAAATTACAACTCCGCGTACGGCGAGGTTTCGGGCAATCTCGGGCGAGGTGTCCTTGATTGTTGCAATTGAAACATCTTGCTTTGAAGAATCGCTCTGTTGCTGCTTCCGGAGTCATTCTAGTAGTGCCTGAAGTCTGTTGGCCTGCACTCGTCTGCATTGTTTCTTGTGTACTAGTATTGGTACTTATCGGGAACTTATCCGCCATTTGAACACCCTGTTGAGGTTGACGCATCATCGTCGTTGACTTCAGCCCTCTTGCTTCGCGTTCAAGGCTAACGTCTTCAAATTCGCGGATGTCTCGTAGCATTTCGTTGCTGTTCTGGTGATTCCGTGACATCAAGAACTGACATAGCTCGTCTGATGCAAGGCCTGTAGCTACTTGCTTTTTAACATCACTGAAGGGTAGGTGAAGGTCTCGACACAGTCTCACCTTGTCGTGGAAGTACAAATGCACGCTTTCCTTGGGTAGTTGTTGTCTTTTATCCATGACCTTCCACTTTTCAGGAAGTCCTGTGACCCCAATGAATGTCTCTCGGAACTGCCTCTCAAACTCCGCCCATGTGGTTAAATCGGTCGTTCGTGTGTCGAACCACATCAGCGCAGCTCCCCGCATGTTCGTTCTTGCAAACTGTATGCACATTTCTTCCGTCCAGTGATGCAACTGCGATGTTGCATTCATCGTATGCAACCACTCATTGGCTGTACCGGTACTCCCTTCCCCATCGAACACTGGTACGGAGTGAGCGATGTCCGGCATTATCTGATAACTAGTAGGTCTAGGCTGCGTGTTGGTGACCAAGGCATTCAGCATGGCCTGATTTTGTTGAATCAGCGACTGCAAAATCATTTCCATGGTCGGTGCTTGGGCCAGCCTGGCTTCTGGACTAGGCCTATCAGTAGTTATTGAGGATGATGACTCACCTTGAGCATCTAGGCCACCTAAGCCTAATTCCATTGCGGCGTTACACAGCACATTTAAGTTTTCCATTGAAGAGAAACTGTCTTCGCGGTGGAAAACGTATCAGAACATGAGACGACAAGGAATACTAGGCCCTAGAAACACGTGGTCGACATAACCTAACTTATCATTTACGTGAGCATCCCACTTCTGAAGTGTAGTCTACACTAAAATAAATGAAGGAATACCTGTTGTATAACCATTTATTTAGTATTTGCTATTAATTTGTTCAGGATGTGAAGAGTAGGGCCCTAAAATGATGAACTGAGTTAGGTTTACACTACTTGTCTAGACGAGACGCCATCATGCACTGCCTTCTCAGGTTCCACTGCAGCCTGTGCATCCAGCAGGCCTAGGACACTGGGCGCGCCAATTCAAACAATTTACCTTTGACTACACTAATCTAGTCTAGTCTGTATACATCCGATTAAAAAATTCCAAATCTATGGAGATGTTTTGCCAACAGGTCATGTCCCGTCTCCAATCGGAACATCGCTGTTGTTACTTTCCTTCGGTGTGTTCCATTTCCCGTGTTGTTTGCGTAGGCCCCTCAGATTTTATTTCTCCTCACAATAACTTGGCTGTGTCACCCTAACTAATGAAAAACTGTTCTCGTTAGCAAAAGAAGAAGTGAGAAAAAACCTACCGAAAGATCTCGGCGACAAATCCAAATCTTCAGAGTTGGAAAGCGAGCGATATCGTCTCATGTTAGAGGTCAACCGGCTCCAAGGTCAAGCAGAGGAGCTTCAGAAACAAGTGGTTGACCTTAGCGCTAGACTGCAGAGGGAACAGACACAGAAGGACCAGCTGACCTTGAGAATCAAGGAAATCGTGAGTTGTTAAGACGGTTGTTCTTTAGCTAGAGCTAGCACTTTTACTTTATTACAATGTTAAATGTCAATTGAAAAATTTTAATATTCGCTTGATCGACAAACCAAGCTAATTTCACATACATTCTAGTCAATTTCA